>JALKBU010000233.1:0-57825 GCA_023091735.1 Trichomonas tenax
GATGCTGATAGCACAAATAACATCCTTCACTATAAGGCCACAACTACTCATAATGAAGTCTTCTTTGGCTTCCAACATTGAGTTCAATCCATTTCAACCTATTGACACTTTTCCATTTTTTCCCGCACAAACACGTCACTTTCCTTTATTTTGACATTCTGACTTTACATATCAAAAATAAGTTACATGTCAGAAAAGCACGTTGTTCTATTTTGTCCCAGTCCCCTGGAAACAACTAAATGTTCAACTATGTTGGCAAATCATTATAAAATTCGTTGAAATTCCATTTTATCTTTATATAATCTATTCTATATTATGTTTTCAGAATAGAAGAAGATGTCTTTTACGATTTTATTTGATTAAGTTATGATTTTGATGCATTTCATCATTACAATTGTTTTGAAGTATTCTTTCTATGTTCATTCGAAACCTCAATATATGCGATATAATTTTTATGAATAGGTGAAATATAAAAATAAGTTCAATAATTAGATACAAGAAATTGAACATCAATGAATTAAATAACTGTATTATATAATATTTAGCATCTAATAGATGTAGAAATAATATTCATTGATTTAAAATGCGTTGAATGTCGTGTTAGAAGGCAAAAAAGTGTGTTTTAAATAATATATGTTTTGTTACTTTTAGTTTACAATTGTAAACTGAATCAAAATGGAACAAGTTACAGAACCCGAGCGTCAGGCTTTCGTCAAATTCGCCCGCCACACAGCAGTCTCTGCCGACAAATTGTGCGGTGCATTGATTAAATTAACACAGAGCCTCGAAGAAGCTAAAATTATCGACCCAGAGAGGCCATCAAAGCAAGAGCGCGATAAGAAATTAACAAAGTCATTCCACGATTTCGACATTCCAGCTGAGGAAGTTGCATCATTGATGAGCAAGCTCGTCAACAATCCAGATGCCGAGAAAATTATTTCTTCCCTTTATAGAGATTACAAGCCAAAGCGCGGCGGAAGGAGCTCACACAATTCTACTGAAACACCTGCTGCTCAGTAAACTACGGTGGAAAGTGACATCATTCCAATATAAATTTTGAGAATACGTATTATATATATTTACAACATGATTTAGCCTTTAATAAACAAAATATTAATTTGTAGAAATTCTTTTTTTTTTATCTAATCTATTATCTTCAATATTTTAAATTCAAAGCAATTTTTCCAATTTTATACTTAAGCAAATGCATTCCAAATTATTGATTTTAAAAATTCCTGATGCTCAGCATGATTTATTGTGAAAATAACTTCAAAGTTATTCGTTAAACTAATGTTTGAACCCATAAATCATAAAATAAAATATCTTACACAATGTGATGTTATTTACCAAATCCTGGAAAATATTTTGCAAATTTTATATAAAATTGAATATGATCTTATACATCATATAAATAGCATCTATTGCATCCAGTGATTTTATATTTAGATTATTGGCTTTTAAAATGATCAAAAATATTCAAATTAAAAAAAAATGTTATATATGAGAATTTCCAACAATGCCATAATCATTTTTGGTTCTTTAAAATTGAATAATGCTGAAATATCTTATTATTGATGAAAATATAAGAACAAATGAGATATTTAAATATACATCCTGAATCTTTCTATCAAATGCTCCTTTAGATCCTAGAAATGATATAAATAGGTGTTATTTGGTTCAATTCACATCACAAAAGGCGATTATCAATCATAAAATCTTATCACTTTTCATAATGTTAATATCAATATTATTTGTTCTTATCCAAAAAAATTTTAGTCAAGGAGGATCAGAACACATTAATATGAGTATTAGCAAAAGCGACATCTTCCAGATACACTCACATGATCCTCTCGCGTCTATTTACCTGTATTCTGCTCCTGGTTGCAGGCTTAGACATTATATCGATAGTGAATTACAGAATGAGTATAAATCTGACAACGTATACTTCATAGATTTCGGTGCTACATCCGGATATATCGAATTTATTCCAAATGTTGATACAAAACTAATCGTTGACGTATTCGTTTTTCCTAACGCATGTGAACAGACTCGATATGTGACTAACTACGGCCCCGTTAATTTGAATTTGGAAATTAACTCGACAGATGAAAGATTTGTAATCAAAAATGATCAAGTTTTCTGTTATTGGCCGATATTGTACGAGGAAAAATCATTTAACCTTAAGTTATATTCGGAAAAAGATTACGATACATTTAAATTAATGCTTCATTCAACAGATCAGCTCACTCTAAGTGGGAATATACAACGCGAAATCACGTATAATTCAACGTTATACTGGTTTAAATGGACTTCAGATCCATATAATTTTTCTCAATATGTTTATCTTTCTTCAACCGGAACTGAAGAACAGAATGTTAAATTAGAATTCTACTCAGACAGAACACTTCTCTCGAAGATAGTTGTTCTTAAGTATACTTCTATATTTACGAATCCTAATTACAAAAAGATATTAATTATTATATATGTTTCTGCATCAGCAGGACTTTTACTTATCATTCTTGGAATTGTTCTTATTGTTTATTTAAGAAAGAAGAAAGCAAGAACAGAGCCTGAACAAGATAAAGATGATCAAGAACTTCTCGATGGTTTTGTTCATGTTCCTGATTCTCGAAGTTTTCCAACACCAATTTCTTTCGATTAATTTTTTTTTTTATTTGTTTTTAAACTAAATTTCAAAATATGGGACTGATCCCATTTTGATGAGTGTCTCACCCCTTCAAGTATATATTGCGCTAGAAGGGGCAAAGACCGAGTCAACAGAGTGTGCGACCCGAGAGAAGGTATTTGACAGGAAATAGAGCAATATTTCCATTTTATATATGGTGATATTCAAATAATTTTATAAAATCTCTAATTCGGACGAATATATTCATTGCATGCATTACACATAACATATGGTTCTGTGAAAATAATCAAGGAACCTTAAAAAAGAACAAAATATCTTACAAAAAGTTATTGTTGCGTTTGGCTTCATAACTGTTAGAAAACCATATCTTTACTTGACACGCATTATGTTTTCAGTTTGCTTGTTCAATTTCTCAATGAAAGAAAAATAATACAATTTTTTACTTAGAAATAATATGATAGATTCATTGAACAGCTCTAATTTTGCGAGCATGTATTTATGCGAATCTACCCTATTGTAGGCAAAGTTCAATCATAATTTTGTTTCGGTAATTGATGCAAATTTTCACCTCCATTTATTAATCGCTGTGTCAACGAGTTGCAAATACTACGCACAGCCTTTGTAAAATATTGCTATGCCAGAATATGTTCAAATCAGGCATAATTAATGATCAAATTTTGAATCGATCGATTTCATGATGATCACACCTGATTTATCACTTGCATATTCTTGTTTTGTATTTCAAAAACTTATTTTGCTTGCCTATCGTGAATTCGTCGAAATCACGAAGGTGCTGACTCGAATTCATGATATTTTTTTAATGTATTAGTATCAAACACTTCCTCATGCATGAGTATAGCTGTCATTCTAGTTTGCAAATTTTGGCACACTCCTAAGGTACCAAAAAACTAAATGTTTCAAAATATTGGACTGCACTTTTTCTATTTTTTGAATGAAACTCATAGAAAAATTATATGAGTTATCTCAATTTTTTCTCAGTCCCATATTTTGAACAGCAGTTTATATAGATATTATGTTATTTCTAAAGTGTGTTTTATAAAGTTAAAATATTCCAAATTTCTTTTTCGGCTGAACTATGTTCGTTAATCTTGTATAACTATTTGGATATACTTTAAAGTCACCCTGAGGACATGCTTCAAGCACGTTTTCAACTAATTCTTTTGATCTATCAAACATATGAATAATAACACCTCTAATATTAGTATAATAAATATTTCCTAGTTTTTCTTTTGGATATTCTTGTGTTGAAGCAATTGATTCAAAGCCATGTTCTTGTTCCCATAAGTTTGTTGATATATTCGCTCTTGTCATTTCTCCTGAGAAATAGAGGTAATTTATGTATCCTTGATCACATGTTTTATGAGTTTTGTCAATATCATAAATATCGAACTGAGAGAAATACAAATCTTCATAAGCCAACATAACTGATGGACTTCCATACATAATTCCTCCATTGATTGGATTCTGCTGTAAAATTCGAGTTGGCAGAGTCCAAATCTTGTTAATTCTCTTTGTGTTATAACTATCGAATTTCAATTGTCTTGCTTCTTTTATAACTGTTAATTTGGTGGGATCAATCTCATCCCAGAATGGATCTGATTGGAAAACAACATCGCATAAATCAATGAGAAGAATTCTATCAAAGATTCCAGAAGTTTTGAACATGAAATCATAAGCAATGATGTGTTTAACAGCAAAAATCGAACTTTTCTCTTTTGTTTGCTGAACTTCCCCAATGTTGTAAGCAAGAACATTGCAAAGCCTAAAAAGTAAAAATGTATCTTCTGTCATTTTTTCGTAAGCACTTTTATCGGCGAGAATAATTATTGTTGCTTTCGATCCTGTAGTCCTGAGAGTCCTAATAAAAGGAAATATATTGTCTACAATGTTTATTATTACAGTAACGATGACATCTCTTTGCGTTGAAGTAATACGTGATTTATCTAAGTTTTCTATTTTGCAAAGTGGGCAATTAACATAATCCTGCTGCGTTAAATTGTATGCGTCAATGTTGTATTCTATTGGATAAATGATTTGGTGCTTCAAGAATACATAGTCTGAACTGAAAGATGGAATCACCAAATGCTTGAAACATATTCGAATCAGTACATTTGCAATTGATAACGAAATCAGAAGAAAAGTCGCCTCAGAGAGTCCTGAACGCTGTAAAAAATTCCCAGACCTCATTTTAAAAAGCCTGACGATAATTTTTTCCTGAAATATTATATAACACAGAATAAAGGTGTTTGAATCGAATTCCAAATTTCGATTCTATTAGTTTTCGGTTTTGAAAAAAAATTCTAAAATTTTTAATGTACGTTAGTATGAAAAACATTAAACATTTCAACAAGCTTCAATGGACTCACTCTAAGGGTCCCACAGATGAGATGTAACAGCGAATGAAGCAAAAATACATTAACTTAAATTCATAATTAAATCTCATCATTAAAAATATCGATTTTTCTCTTCCAACCAATGTCAATACTCATTGCAGCTTTTTAAATATCGTTTGATACAACTTTAACTCTATTCTTTTAGTCGTATTGTTCAATATAATTTCGAAATATTTTTATTTTCATTCAAATGCATTCTTCTCCTAGGGTTACGCTTTAGCAATAAATAAATATTTCCTACAGCCAAATCTAGTATTAAGGACAAAAATTCAAAATATTAACATTTTTGATTTAGAAAGATGATGTACAACTTCCATGAATACACTACACTTATCTAATAGAACTTATCCTTACTGAAATTCTGCTTTCCTCCAAATGTTTCCAATATTCCAAAATCTGTTCAATCTGCTTTAATATATTACACATTTATAAAACTTTTGCTTATTCTTGAGCGATGATCATCCGTTGTTAATTCATGATAGTCTCGCTTATATGATTATAATCACATTTTATTATTGTGATGTATTATTGAAGAAAGGCACATTTTCCTGCTTTTAGAATATGACAAGATGTTCATAAGCAAGTGAGCAGCATGTAATGCTGCTGCTACCAAATTGCAATAATAATTATAAAAAAAATACTGAGAATGATGCCTCAATCGTTATATCGTTTATTAGTCTCATGATTCATAGTAGTTGTGAGAAGAAAGCTTTCGAAATTTTCATATTATAAGCTTATAAAGGAAAGTTTTATATCTGTTTATTATCTTCTACAAAAATACCTTTATATTTTATAGGCAATAAATATACTAAGCAGCTCATATAGATTCTTTGTATAAAAGTTTCATTTGATTATAAAATTTATTTCCGTCCCAACGAGAAGTTTTTATCGATTCTCATTTTTCCTTAATCAAGAAATTTT
This sequence comes from Trichomonas tenax, assembly GCA_023091735.1. NCBI lineage: Eukaryota > Parabasalia > Trichomonadida > Trichomonadidae > Trichomonas > Trichomonas tenax. The sequence continues at coordinate 5,983 of JALKBU010000233.1, forward strand.
TGTCATGTAAAACAATAATATGGTATGTAAAGTATATTGACATGTAAAATGTTTTATGGCTTGTAAACTAAAATTAAATAGTGTTAAAGTGTGATCTCCTGATTAAAAATAACGATTTAATTTTTTTTTATGAAAGCATCAGATGGCGACAAAGTACAAGTAAAGAGGACAGATGTTGGTGAACTGACGGAGTCAGAGAAACAGGAAATACGTGAAGCATTCGATATGTTCGCACAAGATGGATCATCATATTTAGATCTTTCTCAGTTTAAAGTTGCAATGCGAGCACTTGGCTTTGTGCCGGAGAAAGGTGAAGCTAAAGCATTGATGGCTCGCGTTTGTGATGGTAATAATCAATCAATGGATTTCAGCCAATTCCAGACACTCATGGCTGAGAAAATGTTCGAAAGAAACCCTAAAGTAGAGATTGACCAAGCGTGGGAATTATTTGACAAAGATCAAGATGGTTTTATTTCATTCGAAGACCTTAAATCAATTACAGATGAATTGGGCGAAAACCTTACTGAACAGGAACTTCTCGATATGATCAAAGAAGCAGATCGCGAAAAGAAAGGAATGATTGGAAAAGAAGACTTCTATCGCGTTCTTTATAGATCTGGATTATTTGGTGTATTTGTTGATGAAGATGATGATAGTGATTAACTTCACTAATTGTTAATATTGTAAAATTATTTTGAATATAATTATCGACTAATGAAAATCATATCTTAGCACTCGTTGAAAACGCAAATCGATAACTTATTACACTATATAAAAGAATTTGAATACAATACATTTAAATATTATGAATTAATTTAAACTAACATACACTTTACGACGTAAGTAAACAAAATCAAACACTAACAACAATCCTTCTTTTGCTTTGTTTTTTGGGGCTTATCAATAATGACTTGGTTCAAACTGTCGACTGTAGCCAAATTCTTCTTTGAGTTCTTAGCAGCAACATATTGATTGATTTGGACTCTGATGAAATTAATAAATTAATCGCAATTCATACCACTCTTTGCACTTAATAACCAAGGGATAGTATCTAATTCATTCGAGAAGGTCTGTTCATCAATGAAGTTTGCGTTATCTTTAGATTCTGGAATTTCAGATTTATTAATTGCAACGATGGGAAGAAAATTATCATCTCCAAGCATTTCCTTCATCATTGGGGAATACTTTGTTTTGATATTTTTGAACGAAGAGGGCGAATCTAAAGCACAAACAAAAATAACAACGGAAGAATCTCTGTAAGCAACTTTAGGAAGGTCACCATAATCTAAGTTAGACGATGTATCGATTAATTTTAAGAACATTTGCGACTGAGAGTTGTTATTTTTAATTTCATATAAATATTCAAAATGCCCAATTGTTGGGAAATATTGGTTCAAAAACTTCCAATGAATCGATCTGTCGACTATCGAAGATTTTCCGCAACGAAGATCTCCGACAATCAATGCTTTATAAATGTTTCAGTCATTTTTGACACTTTTTCTCTCTTCATAATTTTTCGTTGAAGTTATTTAGCTCGCCAACATCTTTTCATTGAGTTTCTCTATATATACATTAAATATTTCGCCATTTTGACCATATCAATATTTATCACAATATTATATCACTACTATTTTAACAAATAGCATTTTAATGATCTTATTCTTATTTAGTTTCATATAGTCTTTAATTCTATATAACATACATCTAGATTAAATGCTCCACTCAATAGATAAACATCGAAAAAGAATCTCGTGTTTGATTTTAATAAAAGTTTAAAATAAAGGTAAAAATATCAGTAGATATGTTTCCAAAGATGTGGATAGAATGTTAATGAAGTCAGATCGAATATTTTTTAATTCATAAAAAAATAGCAGATTTATAAGCAATGAATCAAAACCACAAGGTTTGATTTATTTGTAATCTTCTTCGAACTTGATCAAAAATACAACTCTATCCGGATAAGTATTTTCTTCTGGATTTGGAATAGCAGTAACTTTGCACTTGAATCCAGACGAGCAGAGAATTCCCTGAATGATGCCAGCGACAAAGCTGCAGCAGGTGAATGTTTTACGAATTTCTTGTGGATATGAGATATACGTTGTAATCATTGGATTATTATCATAAAGCATGTAGCAGTTTGCATCATCAATTTGCTGTTCGAGATCAGCAGCTGAATAGCCGAAAAGATATTGCCAAATTTTATCTTTTAACTGGAGGAGCATTGGAACAGCCTTCGATTGGCGCTTGTAGCCGGTGCTCGAGGACTGTTCTAAGACCTCGAGGATCGTGCAGCCGATTGGATATCCCATATCAGCTAATTGCTGAGAAAACTGCTCGGCAGACTCTGATTTTTGGTGGCAGTATTGTACGATTTCGCTGAATAATAAAGCATAGGTCTGTTTTGGAATACTCGTTTTCTTATCTGGAAGTTGCTTTGAGCTCATTTTTTTAGATTGTCACGTTTTTGCTTGACAGATAAATTAATTTTTATATTCACGAAATTTGCTTTTTGTTGTATAGTGTTTCATCTGCTCTATCGATTTATCATATTATTAATATAAATCGATCTTAATATCATTATTTTTCTCAGCTTTCAAGGCTTTTCCTTTTAGTATATTGCTAAAAACATTGAATATAATAATTTTTCAATTATACATCAATCAAATACATTATATATTTCAAAAATATTATACTAATTGCTTATTTTAAATTCTTAGTCATAGCATGATGCTATGATTGAGGATCAAAAGATTTCTATCATTCAATTCAGTATGTTTTATCAAATTAGAATTTGAATTTTGAATTCTTAATATAGAATAAATATCATAACACAAAAGTCTCAACATATACTTTTGAAATGAAACTAAAGACTTCAATTACAATGGTTATCACCAATGATGATGATAATACTATTTTGTTGCGATGTAAAACTTTTAATTATCGCAACTCTAAATGTGATGAAGTCATTCATCTGTACTCATGTCACTATATATTCTGACTTCAATTAATTATAAAAATATGGAAGAACAGCGTTTGTTATAAATGTATTGTGCAAATCTTTTGGAAAATTCTGTTGATATTCATTTTTGCAAACAAATATTACAATTATGTTTCAATATCGTATGTGTGAGTACCAGCAATCACAGAAGTTGATTTTTTATAATTTGTGTCAAATGATAATTTTTTGACAGAAAAATTGATGTTTCTTTCGTTACTTTGTTACAAGAAAATTTCACGTCCTTCACCACTAGAACCTCAACAGGTGTCGAACGAAGGCAGAATCTGTCCAGTTACGATCGATGATCCGTCCATTACTTGGGAATGGATCATAAGACAATATTCTATGGTTCCAAAAAAAGAAATTATCCGCCACAACCATCTCCAAGACAAACAACTGAGTGTCCTTCAAGGTTTGCCAGCAATTGAAATTCCAGTTCCTTGTCCACCAATTATTGAATCTCCACTCATGCAATCGAATGAATTATTCAAGGGAACATCACTTGAGACAAATGGATCTCTCGTTCTCTCATTCTGCTACTCGAATCAAGATTCAATGTCACCAGAAAATTGCGTAACCAAATTTAAAGAGCTTCAGGATGCAAATCTCATTGACGAATACGGGCATGCAAAAGATACTGCATCCAACACATATATGCAAAATATTGGTAATAAATTTAATATGGAAATATGGTATGATGTGAATCCCTTCAATACGGCTTTCGAATATATTATATGCAGATCATCAGTAACACCTTATCGTTATATAGTTGTTGTGCCAAATGAACATATGAAGATCTTCAATCCATCACTCAGTGATGATAAAGAATTCACAACATGCTTTGGAGTTGATTATTCTGAGGGGGACTAACTGAACTTTATTATGTTTTAAGGGTTTTCGGTGCTTAAATAAAAGTTGTTTATTCGAAATATTTTTTGTTGAACAATTTTTCTCATGTTCGTGGAAGACTTTTATTGGACTGAGATCTATATTCTGATAAATTGTTTATTAGCAATACTTTCATGAATTATGAACTTGTGCTAAAAAACGGCTTATTTTATATAAAGGACAACATTGATATCACATCAAATTCTATTGATATGCATATAAATATTATGAATATATAATGTCATGTATATGACTTAAAATATCAGATGTTAATGTCACGGTTTGAAAAATCAAAACAAAGTTGCCCTTTCAAAAAACTACCCATTTTTACAAATTCATCTGCTAGTAAGGCCAATATAAGGAATAGTTTGATTACTTAATATTATTCAATCACAAGAATGTCAATACATTATGTAAAAGGTGAAAGAACTAATATGTTAATCAAAATGAAGCTTCTGAGTCCTGCACAAATTAGAATAAAATATTGAAACAAAATTGCAAAAAGAATTTGCAATATCATGAAAATTAATTTATAATGACTCAAACCAATACAAAGGCAACAATATATTATGATATAGCGACCCGTTAAATACTATTATTTTATTCATTAATTCAACAAAAAGCAAGATAAGCGAACATAAAGTGTATCGAATATTTTCATATGGCAATATATCAACATCAGTATTGGTTAAATACACATTAATAGAAGAATCACAGACTAATGAATAGCGCACACTACAATCATTCCTCTATAGTCCTTTATTATATTATTATTCAAATTATTCTTTTGAGATGCTTGCATTCCTTGATCAAATTAATTTTATTAGGGATAAATTTTGGTGGTCGTTTTTTTTAGAAAATCATGAATATCTCCTGATAATGTCAATTTGAATCATTCTCTTGTATTCCAGATTTATTACAAATATATGCTGTTTATATCTATGTGGAAATGGTTTCTCAAACACTTATCGATAAAATGAAATTCTACAATTTCGGTGTTGATATATGTTGCTAATGAAAGAAGAATATTTGGGCAGTTCAGCATGCATTGTTGGATTTTTAGTTTTGGTGTCATTTCGCTGTGGAGATATATTTATTATTAAAAACATTATATGAAGAAAAGTGAAACACATTATTTCTTTTGTCACTTTTCATAATGTTTTAGGTATTTTGGATTTAATTACATTTTCAATGGGGATCAGTGTAGTAAATGTATTTAATCGTTGAAGTCTTCAAAAGCAATGATTGGGATCAATATTTTTCTCCAGAGAAATATGATAACGAAGTAAAAATTCTAAATGATAAAAACACAATACAACTTGCTGAAAATAAGCATCACTATGTCCATGACGTTGCATTCATTGAAATGAAAGTTAAATCTATTAATTATTATAATTCGAATTCTCCACAAACAATTCTTCTTGTTGAAAAATCTCTTTTCAACTCGAATATTGACACTTCTTCAAGTAATGGTGGAAATATATACTTTTCCCATTCCGACCAATGTGTTCAATCAAGAGTTTGTTGTTCGAACTGCTCCAGTAACAGTTGGGGAATGCATTCATTTACTCATGTCTCACGTAATGGAGATTCAAAAAATTTCGTAGACCAATGTTCTTTTTCTCGATTGATTAATGCAAATGGAAAAGCTGTATTTTATAATCTCTATGGCTTCCATCATGTTGATAAGATAAATATTACGAATTGTGAAGATTTATATTGGTCATGTTTCAATATACTAAATCCGAGTATTAATGCATCTGTGATATCATCAAATTTTAAAAATAATACATCTTCTGGCAATAGTGGAATCATGTTTGAACAAGGAGGTTCATTTACACAACATATCTCCCAATGTAACATTATCACACAAAAGTGCGGTAGTCAATTTGGAGTGATATGTACAATTGAATGCGGTTATATTATTATTGATTCATGTGTTATTAAAGATAACTATGCAGCAGATAACTATTTGTTTTCTGTTCTGTCAGGAAAAGGATTTTATGTCACTAATTCATATCTTTACAATCCATTGATTTCATCAAATTATGGAACTTCACCTTATACAACTAATTCTAAATTAAACAATGAAGAAATTAAACTCGAACTTTACACAACAGCGAATTGCAAAGGGAAGAAATATCCACAAGCCAATGTTCTTACTCTTTTGCGGAAGTTTTCTGTGAAACATTTATCAGCAACAACATCAGTAGTCTCACAAACATTCCGCAGCTAAATGTAAACTTGATTCTCTTCTTCCCATAATAAATCATAAAATAAAACATTTCAAATGGATGAACGGCCTTCATCTGAACTTCACATATTCATTATTTAATTAAGCCTTGTTTTATAGATAAATCGAAATGCGAATGTATAATGATGATAAAAATACAAAACAAATTTAAATTAAATAATAACCAATGAATTATAAGTCATTGTTATTGTATAAAGATCAAAAATGATTCATGTATGCAAATACGTGTGGAAATGTTGAAGTCGTTAAAAACATTGAATGATATTGAAACAGATATTATCAATCATCTGAATACGATTATTCAATATGAAAAATAAGGTGCTTCGCGTGGGTAAAAAAAGTGGAAACAACGATTTTTTAACCCTCAATTTTCCACCCTTTTTTTCACTTTTTTTGACGCGTCAGACGACCATTATTCATTATTCGGTCGAACTCGATATCTACTCATGTGGTATATATAGACAAAAGCTTCCTTAATATTAGAAGAGAGCATTGATATGTGCTTCTCGTGATAATATTGATTAGTTACAACAGTCGAATTTTTGACTTAATTTTAATTATTCAGCGAAGAAAATTACTCAAAAGGAACTAATTTTGTAATATGTTCTTTAGCTATGTACCCTTATCCATATTATCTATGTAAATGCTTAAAAATCGTACTAGGCCAAAAATCGCAACTTCTGATTGTGCCAAAGAAATTGATTTTTGGTTATTGTTAATGTATTTATTCGATAACTTTTTGTATCTGAGTTGAGTGGTGTATGTTATTTGTAATATATGCAAATTTTAACCAAGTTCAATATCTCATTGAATCTGACAAGTGTGTATTGCATGCATTCACATATGAAAGCATTTGCAATTCTTTTCTTCGTATTGAATGCCTTGTAAAATCAACTCGAATGCTTTTGTTTATAGGAAATAAATAAATTTGAATTATGAAAAATAAGACATTGATTCTTTTTAGATATATACTTGAATATACCTTGTATTTAAAACGTAGTCATTGCAATGAATTAGAAAAATATTATAATAATATTTTTAAATCAGGAAGATCTATGAGTTTAGCTACTAACATGCGTGGTACCTGTGTTAATGTAGTCCCCAGTTCTTCCCGTCAGACGCAATTTTGAAATAAAAACTAATACATAATTTGAATGATTATATGATTTTACATGTCAAAAATATTAATATTTTGTTACATAAAACTAGAGATTCTGATAACTTACATGTCAGATAATGTCAATTAGGTTTTTCAAAAAGCCAAAGCAAATAAATTATTTGATTTTTTTTAATATTAAAGCGATTCCTTTGAAATTTAGAATATATAGTTCTCATTTTAACACATATTAAGTTTAATATGAAATTTGATGAGATATCTATTAACCCTATTTTGAAAAGGAAAGATATAATCCATCTTATATTAAGATGAAGAACATCATTTAATACTAATAAAAGCTTATCATAATTTTGATTTATATTAGAAATAGCTGTTTTAACCACTACTATACTGTAAGTGGTTTGTATTTTATTGGCAATCTGTTGTCAATATGTGTTGTTTCTTGATAACTCTCCTGCTTTGATAAAATGATCGATCTTCATTTTATAAAAGTGACAGCTAATGGACACATTAAACGGGGCTCACAGGCTAACCATATGCATATACTCAGATACATATATGGAATAATATACTTATTCTTGTGTTTTCTATGTGTTCATCCCGAGTTAGTTGGTCTATTGCAAATTCCGCATGCTGTGCAATGACTTAAATTACACCGTAAGCAAAATTGAAATCTCGCATGTTTCAACACATATTGGTGTTTTTGAGCACTCTGAAGCACTGGTCCATGCATTGATGATAATTTAAAACATTGTAAAAGAGTTTTAAGTCATTTGAGTGAATTATTGGGAATATTAAATTTCATTTTATGGTAAATCTTTGAATAAACACACTATTTAAAATATGCATACTGTGTGCACTATATGTCATTTATATAAACATCTGTTTTCTGTTGATCGAAATCTTCGTGATTCTGATATTATCAAAACTCTATTTATCCTAGTCTACATCACTATAAAGTGAATAGAAAATGATTTTATTGTGGAAAAACTATATAGTATCGGTAAACTATGCACGATGACGCAAATCAAAGCATTTTAATAGCTTTATGATATAATATAGGTATGAATTGATATATGGTTGTGTATTATGTGAAGAATACACCATTTAATATACACTACACACTTGAAAATATCAAATGATTAATATGTAACACTAAATATAACTATATGCAAATACAATTCAACCTAAATTGTCTATTTATGTACGTAGCTAGATAAATTGGATTGAAATATAGATGTTTCTGTTAAAATAAAGCAGAATTGCACATTTTTATCATTGTTGAGAGGATTTTAAGTTCATAGTATCAATGATAGAAATGAAAGCGCTGCAAAATAGCTTTGAAAGCCTAGCTAATAATCCATGAGATTGAATATCATTGAAAATGACTTGCTTCTTGTCCACATCATTCACTGCATCAATATATTGGAGAAAAATGGCAAGAAACACGTCATTTTCAATGGTATTCGATCTTGAAATATAGGGAAGCATTATACTTCACTATGTAGAGTATGCATCGAATACTTGTGCTATGTGGATGCAATTTTCGTGTTTGCTACTGCTTGGCGTCGATAATTTATCCAAAAAGATAAATACCATCAAAAATGATCAAATTCTAGCATAAACTCTCCGGAACAGCAAACATCTGGAGAATTTGTGCCAAAAATTGATCATTTTTGATGATATTTATTAACGGATAATTATAAATTACAGATCGCTTTGCTTGTCAAATGCCGTGACAAACTGATGCACATAAGCTACCTGTTTTTCAAGGCATTTTACAAGCAAAGCAAGTAATGTAGATCGATAAATTAAATATTTGAACTCATCGCGTTTTCTACGACTCCGTGAGGTTTCTGCGTCATCCTGTATCTCACGAACCTCAGTGAGTCGTAGAAAGTGGAGATTTGGAAAAGTCGGCGGAATGAGTTAGAACTGAGCGAATATCGATGGAGCTGACAGTCAACAAACCACAAACACGAAGAGTAGCTTCGTATCCAGTGTTTTGTTGATTGTTGATGCCTTGATTGTGATGAAATCGAGAGAAAATTAAGGAATTTGTAAATCTTTTAAGGACAAACCACCAGTTCTTCAGTGTTTAGAGAGATATTTTCACCGATAACTCTCAAAAGCAGTAAAAAACTGGTAGATAATTCACAACAATATTTATAACGTACATTTTTCACAATATTTTTCAATTCTTCCAAAGTTAATGTATTCGAATCCACAACTAATTTCCTCATTAGGTATTGATTTTAACTGATAAAAATATTTGTAAATTGCTCAATTTTGGCAATTCTTTATTATTTTGACAGAATTTTAAACAAATTTGATACAAAAAAATTTTGGATTTTTCATATTTCGAAAATAACTATATATGATGATGATGCCAAATTTAAGATTTAATTGAAATCGTGATGTAAAAATACAATTTTGATATTTTCAAAAGATTTTTGTTTAATAAAAGTATATTTTGTCAAGTAAAGTATTGGTTTTTAATATAAGATGTCATGTAAAAACTAAAATTTGTTATGTAAAATTGTGATTGCCATGTAAAACCAACCATTTTGCCAGGTAAAGATGTAAATACAAATGTTCGAGTATCAAGGCGACTTTCTTGTGAAAGAAGGAAAAGTTGACGAAGCAGAAAAGCTCTGTATCGAGGACATAAAGAACGATCCTACGAATCTGGCGCCTTACGCCACACTTTTGACGATTGGAGGACAAACATATGACGCAGATAGCGCTATTTCTGCTGGAAGAGAGACTCTCCAGTTCGCGCGTTTGATTCTCAAGGATTATTTCAATAAGCCGGACTATGATTTCGCGTCAGATCCAAAATCTTTACAATATATCAATATTCTCGATAAATTTGGTAAAGTTGCGAAGGAATACGCCCACATTAACTTCGCTTGCTACGTCTACGAAGAGATTTTACGCTTAAACAAATCAGACACATTTGAAAACGCTAAAATCCTCTTATTCGTTTATATGGAGATTTTTGGTTATCTCCAGAACAAGAAGAAGGGTGTCCTCAATCGTACAGTTGATATGACAAACAAATTGATCGAAACATTTAAGATCCCAGAAGATTCGCTAGAAGTTCACGTTTGGAGGCTTCTTGAGCAGTTCATTGCTAAAAAGCATACATGGAAGGATCTCGCAAAGAAGGAAGAACAGGCAAATCCTTTAGTTTTCCGTGTTTTCTTCAATGAGATCGAGAAAAATGAAGAAATCGATTCATTCATCAAAGATTACTACGGTAAACTTGCCAAGGCATGGCCAGATTTCCGTGTCGAGGCTCACAAAGTCCTTAGACAAGATCACACGAAATTCTTCAAAGCAATCGAAGATGAAAAGAACGAAGTCATGGAAGATAGAAAGCCAGACTTCTACACTTTCTGCTTCTCCATGTTCATGAAGAATGGAAGAGAAGCAATGCGTGATTTCAAATTCAATGAATGCATCAAATGCTTCTCTCTTGCTAGGAACGTTGCATATGAAACAGCTCTTCCATACAGATTCCAACGCAGTGAGAAATTCGAGTATGCTATCGTCTCAAACAGATGCACATCATATCTTCAAGTCAACAAACTTGCTGAAGCACGTCTTGATGCTAGATTCACATTATTTGTCAAATTCGACCACTTCAAGATCCTCGAGAAGTGCCAGGACATTGCTGTTGCATTTGGTGCCCCAGAGAAGGTCGTCGAGCAATTCAAGGCTTGGTTTGCTGAATCAAAGGAATCAAAGTCCGGTGTAAGACGTGATATCGCAAAGAAAGTTATCGCTCTTCTTTCATTCGAAGGCCTTTACAGAGCCCGCTCAGAGGACTTCGAAGCTGTTGCAGAATCACTCAAAGAAAGACAAGTTGACGACATGTACACACAAATCTGTTTACCAGCCAACGTCCACGAACTTTTGCCATGGCTCACAGAAAAGGAACTTGACCCGCCAATCCAGAGATAAACCATGAATAAAGAATAATGTTTTTTGAAATTTGAATTTTCACAAAAATTAAAACTAAAGAAAAATGAATGAGAACAATAGATTTCGAGTGATTTTTAATATCAATTCTAGTTTATAATAACAAAATTAAATACATTTATTCATCATCATCACCTGGAGTTTCTAATATATCAATTTCCTGGATATTCGTAAGGTGTGGTAATGGCTTAGCCTTTGGCGAGCGACGGATTGCAAATCCGAAGACTTTCTGCTCAAATGGCTTGAAACTAGTTGTTTTATCGCACTTTGTATACTCACTCAAGAACATGTGAGGGAATGCTGGTCCAAAATATGCACCATCTATAACAGGATACATTGGAGCTTTATAAATATCTCTACAGCATGGACAGAACAGCTTAACGGAGTGTCTACGCAAGCTAAATGTTGTTCCCATTGGCAACAGAGGTGTGTCCTCGCATCCAACACGCGGGCATTTACCAAAAATCGCTTGATCATACTTTTGCTTCATGAGTTCCATGCCTTTCGGCTGTGATATATATCTCGCGTGGAGCAAACCGTATATGCGAAGCGCCTGCTGGTTAATAGCAATTGCATCTTCGTCGTTATACGAAGCCCATTCTTTTCCTTTGTTGTCTGTTATTAATTCGATTGCGTCGTCGAAATCCTCGAAATTCTCTTTGATGCCATATTGGTTGAACCAGTCGGCTGCCCACGTTGGATCGATCTCAACAAACCAATTATTCACGGCTTGGCTGCAAAGCTGCTTGATCCACGGTTTGATATATGGCGGGCACGACTTTTGTGGGCCGAGGAAGATCGTGAATCCGTCAACTTGGACGGTTCGTGGTGTTCTTCGACTCGAGCTCATAAATTTTTTAACGGAAACATTTTTCGTTTACGTGTTAAATGGCATATTTGATATTTACGTGGCAAATTTCTTAAATATAATAATCTTTCTCAGATATTTATTATCTAGCATCAGCATAAATTTCTATATTTAATTCTAAAAAATTATTGCTCAAAACTAATTTTTTAATTGTGAGTTGAGCAATTTTTGTTTTATTTTACTTGTCAAAAGTATATTTATTTGTCAAATATTTTCAAAATCATTGATATTTTAATGATATGACCTACAAATGAATTTATTGATTTTGAAAAGATTTTTAAGCTCATCTTTCATTATTTAAGAAATTTTTCATATATAAAAACTAATATTTGCTTAATAGTATTATTAAGAACCAGCAATAGTCAACTATATAATATGGTTTGATTCTAAAATGCTCAATCATGATAAAAAATTTCAAAAATAAAAATTTGCGTTATTAAAATCTAATATATACTTTATAACTTTATTTTTCCTCATCGGAATCTTCTTCCTTAGCCTTGAGGAGAGCAGCACGAGACCTAATAAACGATCTAAGAGCAAACTCAACTTCTGGTGCTGCATTATCAATAGCGCCTCTAACAATTTTGAAAAGCTTCATTTCCATTCTTGGGCCAATTTCCTGAAGCTGAATTTGGCCTCTTGTCTTTGTAAATGTGTGCTGACGGAAAGAAATCCAATCATTACGATTAATAAACGATATAATTCTATGTGATTCTGGTTTTGGAACAGGGAAGAGAGCCTTTAATATATCTGTAATTCTTTTACCTAATTTTGATGTCATATCCTCGAAAACGAGGTGCGGGAATGCAGAAGATAACGGTGGTGCATCAGGAACATCACGACGCATCACAACATCCTTTAAATGAATGTAAGCAGTAGGGCCGTAAGGCAAGTGTGAAATAACGATGCAATCTGGATCTCCGTGTGTTCCGTGAACTATAATTAAGTCTGTCATGTCATGTTGTCTGCAAAGATTTGCTAAACCCTTTAAATCCATTTGACCACGATTGATTCTTTGTGCATTTGGAATAATTTGTGATATTTCTCTGGCAAAAGTTTTGATTGGACCTGCTGGATCGCGAGATGTTGTTACAGCAACTAATGGATCCTCAACACCCATCATTGCGTATTCATTATCGAGCTCGTTCTGATACTGAGTCTCATTGTCGTCGTATGTTGTTGCTTTGAGGATAGAAAGTGCATCATCACGAATATCTCTCGGAAGCTCTTTGCCTTGAGCCATAAAAGAGTTAAGACGCTCCTTTCTCTCCTGTGTAGCAGCCCTTTGTGACTCCTGAAGGCGGTTATTCAGATACTCACGCATCTGTCTCCTGAGTCTGGCGCTCATCCTAAAATTTTGGCAAGGCACAATATTCAATGATAATGAATCCGCATTCTTTTTGACATTTAAAATCGTTTCATTTAAAAATTTGAACAAAATCTTTGATTTTAGAAAATCTTGAAATTTTTATCTTTCATATATAACCATTTTAACATAAAATATAAATACAAAAATTCGCCTATATAATACTATCACTTTGTTTTTTTTCATCAAAATCAAATTTTCAAAATTGAATTTGATATATTTTCAAGCATCTCATTAATAACATCTCTATCCCCAAGCCATTATAATTTCTTAATATTTTGAGTTATATTTCAAATATTTTATTTTTGAAAAATATTTTCCTCAGTAGTTGAAAACATAGAAGAATTCATGAGAAGCAAATTGTTTGTGACATATTTTCTTAACAATTAAAAATAATTTTTACTTTAACAAACGTTCTGCTCTAAATAACTGTCCATCAAGGATCTGCATAAGGTCATCCAATTGCCTGCGTATTTTGGCGGCTTGTGCACGATCCGTTGATCTTCCGCTGTCCATTAATTTTATCAAAGAGGCGACATCGCGTTGAATTTGTTGTATTTCTCGGTGAAGAAGTCTTATTTCTTGTTCTTGAGATATTTGGTTTTGAAATAGAGGATCTGTTTCTTCCTCTTCTTCATCTGAATTAAAATAATCCTGAATATTTGCGTTAATATCTTTGATTTCATCGAGAACATTCGAAAATTTGTTGTGGAGGATCTGAATATCACGCATACTTTCTATGAAATGGCGACTATCATCGGTAACTTTGCTCATTATTTTGAAAATCAATGTACGTTTAGTAAAATTTATTTTTCGATTTTAATCACATAATTGATTTCTATTTAATCCATAATTGCAAAATAGCTAAATTTTTAAGACTTTATTGAAAAAATTCAACAAAATTGAAAACTAAAAACGTCAATATTATAATATTTTATTCTAGTACTAAAATAGATTCTAACACATTAAATTAATTTTATCTAAAACTCATATTTATTTAATTCTCAAGCAAATTTAGCAAAAATTGCAATTATTTTTGTCCCAGATAAAAGGTTTGAATTATCAGATTTTTGGAATATAAGAGCTTTGTAATGAGTGGAGTTTATATTCTGAGTTTGGGGCAAAAATTATCTTTTTTTGAAGTCACTTTTCATAAATGAATGTTAATTTAGAATGGCGAAAACAGCTCGCAATGAAACTTCTTAAGAGTTTTTATGGAATGCTATCTTTGGACAGAAAATTTGAAAATCAAAGATCGTCATATCCTGAACGCGAAACTGTTTTCCTTTATTCATTGAAAAATCTTGCTTATTTATCTTCACACAGTTACTTCATGTCAGACAAAGTACGTGCTGAACTCAATCAGCACGATGGAATTCAAATTGCTAAAATATTCGTAACAATATCGAATCTTCCAACACTTTTCACAATAAATGAACGCTGTGGCGCAATTAAATCATTCGCGTTACTCGTTTCACGTTTTCCACAAGAATTAAATCGCAAAGATAAAGAAGAATTAAGGCCTTGCATCGATTTCATTAGAAAACGCTGCGAAACAGGAACAGGAAATGTTAATGCACAATGCTTACACGCAATTTCAACTCTTTCTGTCAACAGACCTGATTTATTAGTTGATGCTCAAAAGAGAATTTTCGATTTACTTTGCCAATTCAGACAACTCTCTCAACATATGCAAATCATGATATTCAAATCAATCTGTAAGCTTCCACAAGTTACAATTGAAATTCAAAATTCTGCGAAAGAACTTTTACGCGAAATTGATATAAAGAAAGAAGATTTGTATACAGAAGCAGTTAGAGGTTACGTTCATTCATTAATGAAGAACAAGAAACCAAAACTTTCAGCAATTGAAAAATTAATCGCTAGACTTATCGAAACACACTCGAAATTGACACTCATATCTTCACAATCAAACATCTTCAAGACACTCGGAGAAATTGTAATGGAAATTCCAGAAACAAGCGCAACAATTTTAGATTTTCTGTCGAAAAACCTCTCAAATATCCCAGCTTACCAACAAATCGTGGAGTATGCAATCAAAGTTAATGATGCTGATACGGTTCAAACTTTCTTTGAAATGGGATATTCTCATATCTTAGCTTCAACTGAACAAAGACCTCAATATGGCGTCATAAAGACAATGTGCAGCATTTCTATGGCATTTCCACAGTTCTGGCAGCCTTTTGATGAACAAATCGCAAAGATCATTTACAGACCAAGATTTTGTCCACCAGGCATTTACGATTACTTCTTATTCGAGATCCCGCCTACAGTTCAGCCATATCAAATCCCTCAAAATCGTACAAAAGATCTTTGGGCGAATATTTCAGAAGCTGAGATCATTCCAAGCCAAGATGCTGATTTCGTTTACACTATTCGTGATGTTATCATGAAAATTTCCAATCTTAAAAAGATAAATCCAACAGATTTAACTTCTTCATTCATAGAACTCAATCAGCTTTACATGTACGACACTGTTACCGTATACGCAGATCATATTGCGTCATTTTTGTCACTCATTACATTTCACGAAGAACCTAAAAATTTGATTCCGATTCTTAAATTGACAATCAACAACAAAAAGTACGATTCTGAACGTAAGAAGTGTAAGGGATCAGATATTATCGAGTTATTACATGGAAACGCAAACTTTACTCATACTACTTTAATTTGCTGTCTTATTCTATATCCATGGTTCATTGATAGCGATTTCATTATTTCCATCTTCGAGGATATTGCTTCAATTCGTGATACCTTTGCTGTTCTTAAGATTAAGCTTTACTAATTGTTTTTTTCATTTGTTACTTAAAATACATGTGTTTAATAGATATCTTAATCATCATACAGCTTTTCCTTTGACATATTTTTAATATTATTTTTGGTGAATTGCGAAAATGAAATCATAGATCTTAGGAAATGTAAGATATATAAGTTTTGAAGATTAAGTTTGATATTTGATGTATGAAATTTGATATATTTAAATTTCGAGTTGAATCCTTTAGGTTTGTTTTACGTTGCTGTTGTATAGTATAATGTCACATGAAATATATACAAGATTGCTTTTGAATTTTGGAAATATTAAGAAAATCATAAAAATTTCGTGTGACAACAATTTTGCAACAAATAATATAAAGTTTTCTCCAACTGAAATCGATTTACAATAAAATCAAAAAAAGTGATAAAAAAATGAAAGAAACTCGGTATAAGATTTGTTTCATTGGAAGTTCTTCTGTAGGTAAATCAGCCATAGCCAGAGCCATCAAAGGCGAAGAGTTTGTTACTGAAAATCAGCCAACAATCGGTGTCGACAATTTTAATATCAAGCAAACAGTCAATGGCCAAGAAGTTACACTGTTCATCAACGATACCGCTGGACAGGAGAAGTTCAGGTCGATCTCAAAGACATACTTTAGGAACGCTGTTGGCGCATTAGTTGTTTTCGATGTTCACGATAGACAATCTTTCGATGCTGTCGATCTGTGGATCAATGATTTCATACAGATGGCCGCTCCGAATGCAGCAATTTTGATTGTAGGCAACAAAATCGATTTACCAGATAGAAATGTTTCTCAAACGGAAGCGGAAGAGTTTGCTATACGTCACAACGCTAAATATATCGAGACATCCGCTAAAACTGGCTCAAATATACAAGAAGCGATTGTCAAAATTGCAAATGAGATTAGTAATGGCATTGCTGATGGTAATATTAAGCTCACCGATGACAAGAAGAGTGAATTAGAGCCTTCAAAGGATGAAGTTCAAAAAGGATGCGCTTGCTGAATTATCTTTATTTATGCAATAAGAGCGAAAACATTTTGAGAGACCTTATAGAAAAATTTTATGAGTTCGCTCAAATTTTGGCAGAACCTTACTCCCCACTTTTGCAATATCTATTTTTTTCATTGTAGAATGATTTTATATGTTATAAGCATCATAAACAGTAATAAAAAATTCTGCGTAAAATTCCGCTCTAAGGTTATTTAAAGCACTTTACTAACATAGAGTTGATGAAAAAAAATAGTTACGATCTTTACAGCCATTCGGGGGCATGTGCGATCGTTTCATGCTAAAAGAATAAAAAAATGTTGCGAATTGAGAGAGATATCTAAGATCTTGTCTCTCAAAACTCAACAAAGCAATAAATAAACACTTTGAATAAAAATAAATGATAGAATATGTGATAAACTCATTGCCAAGCAAACAAAATTCCCGTGATTAAATCTTTTCATATTAATCAATCGAGTGAGAGAGTCTTCTGTGAGAGAGAATGCAGATATTGAATATGATTGTCACGAATTACTTTCTGAATGAAGTTTACGTACCTTTTATTTTCTGAATAAGTTTTCTGTTGTTGCAATGAACGAAACAGTGACATCCGGAGGAAGTTTTCCGAGGACTTCCTCAACAATATGAGTATCATCTTCAGTCACACGAACAGTTATTAAACCTTCAACGAATTTTTCTGCCTTGCATGTGCACTCGTCGTACGAGATGAGATTCATCTTCCTGCTGTAGTGGTTTCTCAAAATATCAAGGAAATTGATTTGGTCAGAATCAACATTGTTGAATGTTTTGAGAACTCCCTTCTTTTCGCACACTGTCATCGCATTGGCGAAGTCTCCGAGCTGCCAAACTGTCTTAAATGGCTGCTTTGGAAATCTTTCGATAATAAAACAGCAATGCTTCTCTCCGAGAGCACCAACAGTTGTCAGGTCTGCAGGGGAAGACGGCTGGAAGCCCGGCTTTGCTCCAACAATTAATGGATATTGTTCGCATGAAACAATTGATGCGAAAATAAGAAACATAATGAAATATTCGTAATGATTGTTTCTGCAAAAAGCGACTGTCGACGCATTGATACTGATTGGATCCCATTTGCCAAAAAATATTTTTATGAAATTTAGCCTGAAAATTAAATTTATTCTTGCATTCGTTCAATTCACATGATCGCATAGACGTTTCTTTAATTAGAGAGCTTAAATTATTTCTGATAAATAAAGTTTTACATGTCAGAATAAATTCTATTGGAAAATGACATTTTTGCTTTTGTAAAAAAATATAAGTCTATGGTGACTTTCTGATCCTGATGTTTTTTTTCGAGATAAATTGAAAATAATGTTCAACAGATTCAGTAATTTATATGTCGAACACAAGATATATACAAATTGGCAACTGGCCACGCTAAAATTGCGCCAGAACAGCCAAAGCAACAGAATAATCGATATATATTTCCATCTTAAACATAAAAACATTAACAATATATAAATATGTGTCACTAAACAAAGCATGAACTTCCATAGTATTTTAAAGACAAATTAACAACATTCTTTTTATTATCAAATAATATTTTAACTATATAATGGTTTAAATCAAGGATAACATTGATAAAATAATAAATATGATAAAGTTATATATGTTGCTAAGATTAAAATAGTTATATATTGAAGATTGATGATTTTTGCAAATGCAAAGTTATGTCGAAGAATAAGGTTATAGAAACCTTTCTCGATAAAAAAATAAAATCGAAGAATGTTCGATACTGATCATTTAGATGAAAATTGCAAAGCAGCAATAGCCATAAGTGACCTCATTTGGACGATTGGAGATACAAACGTGAATCAAATCCTTGATTCTATTGTTAATGCAATTTCAAATAATATTTTTTCAGTGGATAATGTCCTTAAAATGATTGAGCACGTATTTAATTTCCAACCCAGAAACTCTAAGAACGTTTTCGAATTAATTAAATGTTTTTTGAATTATTATAAAATTCAGCCAAACAAAACAACGTTTAACAACGAGTTACTTCAAGTCCTCCTAGTCAAAGAAGAGATGATGACACTGTTTGTACCATTTAAATACAGAAAAATGACCATTGAACAGACATTTAAAGCATTTCCTGAAGGAACAGTTAATTACGCAATATTATGGGATGACATTGATATGCTGAAGTCTCTTTGTGAAGTAGAGGGATTTAATTATGATCAGAACTTTGATTTTAGTCGATCAATTCTAGATTATGCTGCTGAAGTCGGATCTTTGAAATCTTTCAATTATTTAGTGTCAAAAGGCGCTAGCTTATCAACACACACTCTCCAGAAGGCGTTTTATGGAAATAATCAAGAAATTATTTCACAATGCATGAAAAAGATTGAACTCGATCAGTTATGCATAGAAAACGCTGTCAGTGCTCACCACAATGAGACTGTTAATACTCTTGTCGTTCAACACAATCTTGATTATTCATGGAGTTCAACAATGCAGTATTTTAACTTACGGTGCTTCTTTTTCAAAGTAAGGAGGACAGATGATATCAATAAATACGATTTTGAGGGTTACAACGCAATACTTTCAGCTGCACAATTCGTAAATTACGTTGCAATGGATTATCTTCTGAAACACGGTGCTCAAGTTGAATCTTCCGATGCTATGGGAAATACACCGCTTATGTTTGCTTCTATTGGTGGAATGAAAGAAATGGTTGAATTATTGATCCAAAACAACGCAAATAAAGACGTCAAAGATATATTCGGAAAGGATGCAATCACTGTTGCTTCTCTTCAAGAAAATCGTGACATTGTTCATTATTTATTTGAACAAGGAAACAATGAAACTAATGGAACGAATGAAACACAGGGATGAATATATATTTTAATTCTTATTTGTTAAAATCAATTATGTGAAAAAATTTATTAAATAATTTCAAAAAATATCAATACTTTTCCAATGGGAATAATAAACTCCGAAGCATGTCGTGAATTGGCTTTCATCACCAATGGAAGGATTGAATGTCTTCTTCTCCTTCGGCATAACAACAATATAACGATATGGTGCGATTGCAGATCTGCAGATAATGTTGTCGTAGAATTTGTTTGTTGGTGAAACCTTATAAGAGATCTTAATATCGAACTTGTCACCAATTTTTTGCATATAAGTGTTGAAAGATGTGACACCTGTTGCATGTCCATACTGATCAACCAGATCGGCCTTCTGTAACTCAGCAAATTTGTCCTTGCAATCCTTTGTTGTGTATGAATCTAATGCAGAGTAGCAGAATGAAAGAACGAGGGATCCGTTAGTTTCAAGTGCTGTACCCTTGAAGTCTTCATTGCTCTGCATGAGAGAAGGCTTAATATATGGTGGGCAATGAACTGGAATATAAATAGCTGGTAAACCTTGAAGAACACTGAGCTGCTTGCCTTGAAGGTTGTTGTAGCTGATGATTTTGGCTGTTGGCACGCTTGAATATTGCCTTGTGATCCATTCCCAGGTAATCGAAGGATCATCAATCCTAACAGGGCAAATTCTGCCTGAGTTCGCCGCTGGTTTTGACTCTAATGGCGAAGGGCGAGAAATCTTCGTGTAACAAAGTAACACAAGAAACATAATTTAACTGTCACTTTTCGCAACCTTTCGTTCAATCAACGTTCTTACATATAATAAACATAATTTCAAAAATTTTAAAATTTGAGAGTCTTAAGGTTCATTGTTTTTATAATGCCCATATCATAGATAATCTAAAACAAAAGATTTTTGATTCAATGACATTTCAAAATTGAATGTCGCCAAAAGGTTTTTCATTCAATTTTTGGTGTTTTAAAATCATTATTATTCGCATGTAGACATACCATATAACATAAGTCTCGTTTTAAAAAATTGACGTAAATCTTAGAATCGAATTTTATACTCCTTATATGTTAAAATATCGTTATTTTAATTTTTTCATAAGACGTTTTTTTGTCGTTGTAAATGATATTGTTGATCATTGTTCTCTTTGCATTTGTATTCTATTTGATGAGATATAAATAGATATCAATGAATTATGTTCTAATATTAATCCTATAACAAGATATGATTAGAATGAAGAAAAAATAATTCAGATTCAAGAGGAAGCTTTCGCGGTATATGTTTGCCTTAAACAATACAACAGCTGTGCGTCAACGAAGTTTGACAAAACAATTCCTAAATTTTAACTTTTCAATTGCCAATTTTGCTATTTTAGAGCCTGAAATCATTTTGTGATTATTCAAATATTTACGTATAGCATATCCCATGACTAAGTAGGTCTAATTCCAAAACAATATTTCAAGATTAAGAGATATAAAAATCGAGCTTCAAGCTCAATATATTTTGTTTTGCCATCATATTTTAACTATATTTGCATAACGTACGTATCCATAATTTCATTTATTGTTGCGTACCAAAAGTTGTCAAGAAAAAGTGACATTATCTGACACATAAACACATATATTCGACAAATAAATATTTACGTGGCATGTGATTATAAATAATTATTGGAAGAATGATATCCTATATTTGTTTAAATTTACTTTGAAAAGAAAAATTAAATGCTTCATTGGCGCTGGTAGCCAAAATACCAGCAATCGAGTCCACAGTTCTTCCTTTCAGACTCGATCTTCGAAATAATCAGCGATTTACTTTACAGAATGCTTCTGAAAGGAAGAACTGTGGCCTGGATTGCTAGCACCTTGGCTACAAATCCCAATCAAGCATTTCATTTTGCTCTTCAGAGGCATTCTGAAGTGGAAATCTTTGATTTCTTAATGATGGGGTATGAAAGGAAGATCTGTGAGTTTAGCTACTAACATGCGTGGTACCTGTATCAATATAGTCCCCAGTTTTTCCCGTCAGACGATTTTGAAATAAAAACTAATACATAATTTGAATGATTATAGGGCTTTTCATGTCAAAAAATATTAATATTTTGACAAATAAAACAGGAGATTCCAACAACTTTACATGTCAGATAATATCACTTTTTATGTCATTTTTTCATGACAACTTTCGGTATGTGACATTGATATACATACTTTATATTAGAATCAAACATTAAATATATGAAAAAAAGATTATTCGTGATTTCTACGTAAAAATTCTTCATTTGGTGGTGTAAACTTCCACAACTCACTATTGAAACCGTAGAATACCCATCTACCATCAAGAAGAGGAAGTCTGTCGCATCCACCAAAAATAATGATTTGATTATTAATATCAACAGCTGTGTGTCCACAAAGTGGAGCAGGACCAACATGATTCATCATTGATGGCACCAAGCTGCTGTGCTGCCAATTATTGATGTTAACAATGATAACTTCATTAACACAACCAGTTTCGATTGTGTTATTCGTAATACCATATCCACCAATAAGATAAAGCTTATTGCCGATGATTGTCGCAGTGAGGAGCCTGCGTTCAACTTTCAGTGATGGCGGCGGAACGAAATTTCCATATTTCAAGACTGCATTATCCATTAATGAGTAGACAATGAATGAATTCGAATTATCAGACTTGTAGCCTCCGACGATGTACATTAAATCGTTTGCAACGAATGCAGCGTGTCCATAAGTCTTGGGAAGGTCTTTAACATCAGATTTAACAGACCACTTGAATTTCTTGAGATCTAGGAACAAAACATCAGGCTTAAGTGGTGTTTCTCCGTCTGTTCCACCGAAAACAACCATGTAATTCTTCCAAATAACAGCTGTATGCTGAAATCTTGCTGTTTTAACAGCTTCAGGGGCATCTTTTGCCACAAAAACGCACCACGTGAGGTGAGCATCAGGGCTCGTGTCCAATAAGTAGATTTGGCCCTCAATTTCCGTAGCATTTCCGCCTACAATGATCATAAAAGAATCATAGAGAACAGCTGTGTGGAAGGACCTCGCGAGAGGTACAGGCGTTAACTCGAGTGGAGAGGGAGGGTGATAGTTAAATCCTTGTTCTATGACGACTTTTCGATTAATTGTTGTTGTAATTTTATTCGCTGATGCGTAAGACCACCCTAACATGTCGTTATACGTGAGAAGGTCATTTAGAGAGTTCCCGTTTGAGTCGTGTCCGCCGTAAACGTAAAGAGTTGTCCTTCCAGAAGAATTATCTTTGACCGCGACGCACGTGTGGTTAGATCTCTCGTACGGATCGATGCCGTAAAGGGAATCGACTTTCTCCCACTTTGCATTGATGCCTTTTTCTGGGCTCGGTTTTGGAGATTCAGAGACAGAAGTCATTATTTTTATGATTTTATTGATTAAAAATTGATCATCTCGAAACAACGTACATTTACATAGATTTCTAGTGTAAATTTTAATCTATAAAGTGATTTGAATAATTTACATTAAAAAGTGTCAAATGAATGTTGATACATCAGCAAAAAGGTTGTGACACTCCCTATTTCTCATTCAAATTTTAATGATAGACTATGTATGATATGTAGATGCTATAGCAGAGAGATCGAGCAAAACTTTCTGTTCTAAGCATTAGCTGATTACAGATATATCTACGCAATAGAGGTATCATTGATTATCCAAGAAAAGAAATCAGCAAAATCACTGTAAATTTATATCCTGTACAATTCATGCAATACTAAAAAAGCCATCGAAATATTTTTTAGTGGCAATCAAAGACACTAGACTCAGTCTTGTTATCTGTGATGACGATGCAAAGGAGATATACCTTAAAGTTCCTTTTATTCGCAAAGGTAATAATTATTTTTTAGAATGAATTTTATTCAAACTTTGTCAATGCTGATTATTCACTTTTGTTTTAATCACATACTTCATCAGAGAGCAATTTTGCTGATGTAAGAGCAATGTATATAAGTAATATTAGTATAAGAATCTAGATAATGACACCGTTACTTTCATTTAGCTTTCAAAATGACTTAAGGGTCCGGTCTAACCGTTTTCGCACTATACAATTAATTCTATGAGGTATTCATTTTCGTCACTTTTCAAACACATAATGTTGAATTTTCTCAAGAAATATATATGCGTTTGGGACCCAAATGGTTAGACCGGACCCTTAAGACTTCCAAAGATGTATATATAAATCAAATGGAGCTGTTCATAAATGCAACAAACAGAAGCTTTGATTGATATATTAATACACGCAATATTGTAATTTATTCAAACAAAAAATAGAACTTATTTTGAAATTTTCCTTCTTCTGGATGATCTCCTGCATTGTGGAGAAGGTGATCGAACAGTGAAATAGTTTTGTTTTGTATCTCTAAAACTATGCGGCAAATCTTTCTCTGTCGCTTCTCTAACACACTGTTCTTTATACATTCTCCAACGAACGTTTCTCTTTTGTCTCAGCCATCCATCAACAACTTCTTGATCTGATCTTCTATCAAGCGTTAGATCGAGAATGCGTAACTGAATCTCTCTTGGAACACATGCAAAGAATTCATCGAAGTCGATAGTGAAGCATGTCGAATCTTTCAAAACTATTGCTGAAATTTTTTCTCCATTTTCAGGATACAATGACGGTAATGCAAAAATACTGCCATCTGTGAGCAGATTTGAGGGAACATCAGCAATTCCTTTAGGAAGATTGATTGTTCTATCACCAATAATCAAATCTTCTTTCCAAAATTCTAATTGTGAAAAATCACAAGCTTTTTGGACTTGTATTTCGCCATTTTTGATTACCAGAAAGCCATTACATAGTGGATTATCAATATCAATTCTTAGTCCAGAATGTAATTTAATAGGTTTTAAAGTATCAACAACGAAGCCCAACACACTTGGCCTTGTTTTAAGTATCGATAATTCTTTGATTTTCTCAATGAGTTGATAGCGCTCTTCGTATATATTTTTCTCAAATTTCGAAATAATAATATCATATGAGAACTTGTCAATTCTCAGTATTTCTGTGTCCTTCTCTGCAATGGCATATGAATTTCTAAGTTTTTTCTCTTGTAACTCTTCTAATCCAAAAGATTGAGTTTTGGTTTTTTCATCATGGAGCGTAAAACAGTTGTATCTCTGACGCCACATTCGGCGAAGTTCATCATAGAACTGGTTTGGTATGTTAGATTCTCTTATTTGATGCGAATCGAGTTTTTCTGCATCAACGAGAATGACTTTTCCGCTGTAAACGAAATACCAGCCTTCGGATATGTCATCTTTTCTATATATGTAGTCACCTTCTGAATAATGAAGTAATTCGATAATTTGACAAAATTTTCTTTGAGTAGATTCGTCCGTTATTACTGTGTTGAACGCAGGCCATCGAGAAATCAGTGAATATATCGCTTCTATGTCCATTGGCGTTCGAGAATCTGATTCTTTTCTCAAAGCTCTCTCAATCGCGGACATTGCGAAGCGTGGAGTCACTGAATAAGCAGGGCTCCTCGGAACGACGATAATGCGCTTGTTTTTTGGAGTTTTGCAACTCCTTGCGCTCAAACACATAATTTCTCCAAGAAGTTTGTCCAAATTTTAAATTTAAAGCAATCCTAATATCTGCAGACACATATACACTTTCAAAATTAAATTTTCAAAATTCACGAATTTCCTGTCAAGTAAAAAATATTTGACACGTAAACATTTTTGTTATTTGTTGCAAAAATCCAATTCTAAATTATGTATACAATATTATAACTTATGAATTATTTAGAATACAATTATTCTATGTTACAAAGTGAATCACAGAATCTTATCATCAATAATTACGGAGAAAACTCGATTCAAAATATGAATATTATTTTGCCAGTTTGCCATGTAAACACAATTTTTAACGTGTTATGCAAAATCATTAGATATTAATAGCGAGCAGCCAAAAAGTGCTTAATTCGCACATCCATACCAAAATGCAATCATAAAATAATCACTTTAGACGCAATTGACATGTAAAATCAAAACATGCCACGTAAAATTATGAAGCGAAAAATTTACCCTTTATAAGCAAATTAACCCCGAATATAGAATTATCGGTGCTTTATTCTCAAACGTGAAATTCATGATGCTGTTGATATATAAAAGAAAATTTCCGTGATAAAACGTTTGAAATTTTTTTCAGAAAAATAAGTCGCATATCCACTCTTAGACACCAAAAAGCCGCAGAATATAAAAAAGCGATAAATCAAAAGCAATTTGAAAAAGATGACGGCGAAAAAGAACATCAAAAAGTATGGCACAGACATAACGAACGTCAGTGTTGAAAGGCTCCCCAAGAATCTCAACAGGGTCGGCTTCGTCTGCATCAATTGCTACATTGGAACACGTTATTCACTTGGTGATGGGCCAATGAATGACGGATATAATATGGCGAAGTGCTTGAAATCATACGGATTCCAGGTGTTCTACACACTCGACATCAAGCAGAAAGGATTCTTAGATAAACTTGAATTTTTCTTATCTACCGTCAAAACTCAACTCTGCGTCTATTACGTTGGCCACGGAACAAGTGTTACCGATACTGATGGCGATGAAGCAGACAAAATGGACGAAGCTTTAGTTTTCGTTGATGGAAACGTTATTGATGATGTTCTCGTTGATTGCGTCATTGATAACAAAAATCCAGATAACAAAGTATGCTTCATCTCTGACTGCTGCCATTCGGGCACAATCTGGGATCTTCAGGGCGGAAACGTAAAAGGACGAAAATTACCTGATAAACTCATCTCTGTCTCTGCTGCCAACGACAAACAGACAGCGAAGCAGACTGTTGTTGGAAGGCTCGAACAAGGAATGTTTACGTACAATCTCATGAAGACATTAAGGGCCGATCCTGACATGACAGCGAATGAATGCAAGAAGCGCCTTGCCGCAGCATTGAGACGCTATGCTCAGACTGTTACACTCGGTGCAACTTCTCCAGAACTTCTTAACGAACCTTTATTATTATCATAATAAAAGATTTTTATTTTTACCCATAATATCGTATATATTTAACATAAGCAATGATCAGAAAATAGAATTTATTTATTGATTAAGCTCAATGTTAAGGCAAAAAATGCAATTCTAAATTTACGTTCTTTGATATTCATTATTTACTTATATAAACAAAATATTATCATCAACATTAGCCATTGAGTTATATATCAGAAGTGTTAAGAATTCTTACAATTAAATAAGGAATCACCCTATTTCACAACAGACCTAAATGAGGGGGTGTCAGGAAATATTGAAAAAGGATTGTTGTTCGAATCTCGTTGCACATATTTTTTATCTTTTTAAGTCACTTTTAATGTTTGAATATTTTAAATATCACAAATGAAAGAAAAGGTTGAATCTGTTCTTGCAGTGTAGCTGTTGCGTAATATATGTAAGTAATATGTGCATCAGGTTCAAGTCTGTAAAGATAGTTTTTTTTCTTTTTCAGTCAACGTTATGGAGTCTAAACAAATTTTTTCTGCTATCTTAAGTATTAAAATATAAATATCACTTGATCATATATTAAGAATATCACAATATTTTTTTGTTATCTCAATAAATCAAGAAAATTAAAAATGGTAAATGTTTAAAATTGATTTGCTCTAAAATTTTTTTATTCAAAATATAGAGAATTACTCATTTATTACAATACAACAAATGCTTGGCTTGCAATTTCCATATGATTTTTGGGTGAACTCGGTATAGCCATCCATTAAAAAATAAATCTAACAATATGACATGTAAATATGCTCTAAGGCAGAGGGAGTGGCGATCCTGATGTTAAATAGGGTATTTTGCATTTTAGTGTGTAAAACATATTTTCACATATGTTTCATACAATGAATGCAATTATATAGCTGAGGAAGTCATGTTGCTTCAATGGATATGTGAGATAATTCAATATTATTAAATTGATTTGAATTTTGTCAATAAATATGTCACTGAAGCTGAACAATAGTTTTCAAAAAGTGGAACTTATGAGTTGTTTGTATTGTTGCAGAATTAGTTCTTTCTTATCATTGTTTGGCCAATGTTTTCAACAAAAATATGAAGTTGATAATTATTTTGATATATTTCAGCAATGACTTATGTTTGATTGATTCCTTATAAATATTTCGATAAAGCACAATATAATGCATCACGTTATAGTTTATAAACATTGGTTCTTTAGAAATTAAAACATTATTTAATTAAAATTCAAATAAAATCATCATAGCACTATATTTCAAAAAGATTGATGGCGTATTCCATAAGACATTGCAATAGCAGTCAATTTGTTATTCAGTCTTGACTTCTTTATCATGCTTGACATTTTATTGATTGTCATTTTAGGAGTGAAAACTGGAGTTTCATTTGGTGTTTCACCTGGTGTAGGAAGAGGAGTTGTCATTGGTGTTGTTTGAGGTGTTAATTTTGGAGTTGTTGAAGGAGTCGTCTGAGGAGTAATTTTTGGTGTAAGTTGAGGTGTCTCTTTAGGTGTTAACATTGGAGTTGTAAATGGTGTTGTCTCTGGAGTTGGATGAGGTGTTGGGAATATAGCTCCCTTAAATGGATTCGATGCAAATGGTTTTCCATATATTGGAGGATAAACATGTCTCCAATCAACATCATAGTTTCCTGTATCGAGTAAATAAGCCATAGCTAAGTATGTTCCATACTTAATCTGTGTAACATCATTTTCAAATGATTTTGTAAGGATGTCTTGCATATATCTTGAATCCATCGGAATTCCACCTTCGCTTATCAAAATTCCAGAAGGACATTTTTTGTCATCATCTCCAATCCAATATTCGACACCATAATTGTTGATTGCATATTTGTGAGCATAAGGAGTTGTTAAAACACCAAATTTTAGAATTCCTTTATTGATGTAACAAATTGGATTTCGATAATATTCATTCGACATCTCCAGGTGCAAATGGTTGATAACTTGACTGTTTGTTGTCATTTGCTTCAATATAAGTTGCAAAAGAGTGTAAAAATATGAAGAATTAAGGCCATTATTCGTTGAAATATGAGTTGGAATCTGTATTGGATTAATGAAAACATCTTCGGATAGAAATATTTTTGATCGTAATCAACATCACCTAAATATATCGAATTGTGGTTAATTGTTAATGGAGGAAGAACATATCTTATAACAAGATCAGAGTTGGGATATATTTCACCACAATTTAGTGTTGCTGATATTTTATCATTTATTGAATAAATTGGATTCGTTTCTGGTTTAACATATAATAAATCTTCAAGATAATTTTTAAGATTATCCAATGTGCCAATTAAATTTTTCCTTTTTCTTCATTCATTAAATGTTGCTCTGTGCAAAGCCACTGCACTCTGAAAAATGAAATCACTTGATTGACAACTTTGTGAATCAGTTTTTGTTCCATTGATATATCGATATTCATTTGTTACTCTAATTTTTTCAAAACCAGGGTGAACATCGATTTCTGGAGTTGGCTTTGGTGTCGGTGCCGGAGTTAATTCAGGCGTTGGTATTGGCGTTGGTTTAGGTGTTGGAAAAATCACTCCTGCAAATGGATCTGACGTGAAATATGTTTTTAATAACTCTCTGGTTTTGCAAAAGTTCTCTGGATCAGGACAAACTAAATGAGTGTCTTTCTCCTTTAGAATTGCATGTGAATGTCTGCGTTTCATTTGTTTTGACATTAATTATTGCATCAATTGTGAAGCTCCTATATCCATTGCAAACATATGATCCACACATATCATCATCACTGTACGTTAAACCTTGAATTGTTGCTTTACCTTCTGGACATGATTTCATCGGAGCTCTGATTGGTTGGTAATTCTAATTCGGGAATTCTGTCATAACATGGGCTCCGTTCGGATCATACCACTGAGGATTGCTGCAAACAACACTTTGTTCATATGTCAAATTATTCCATGAACAGTCAATTTTGGAATAAATTACATTTTCCCATGAATTAAAATCGAACAAAACTGAGTGATCGGGGCTATTTTCATCAGCAAAATAATCAGGAAATGTCGAAGCTGGAGGAATTAATGACCAATTTGGAATAAAATTGCCATTAATTGCATCCTTATTTCCATAAATAAGTGGTTGGCCATATCTCCAATCTATTTCGCAATTTCTCGAATCAAGGAGAAATGCCATTGATACATCAGTGAATCTTGTGAACTGAACATTGTCTCCTTGGATAATCTTTTGGGGTGTTGCGTCTCCATAATAATATATTCCTTTTGGATAGTTATCATAAATGATTCCTGACGGACAAGTTCTATCATCACCAACAAATTCGTGGGTGTTATAATGCTTTTTAGCAAACCAATGAGCGTGTGGAGTAACAACAACTTTGAAGAGTTTATTGAACTTTGTGAAGTTGAACGTTATTTCATCCCATGGAGTGTTATCAAATTTTGAATGGAAATATTTATACAAACTGCTTCCTGTTCTCATTGAATATAACATTAAACTAAGAATCCTATTGAATATTTTGTTATTTTCATTTGCTGTTGTACCTGGAATGATTGTTGGATTGAAGAAGAAGCTGTTCGCCAAAGTTCTTTTTGAATCATAATCTGTGCTTTCGAGATTTACATGGATTCCACTGTCATCTTTGAAAGGACGGATGAACAACATTAACTGTAGATCAATGTTTTGCGTAGAAACACTACTTATACTTGCTGTAAAGTTTTCATAGCCTTGGATTTTAATAACTTTGTTGTATGAACGGACTTTTATCATCCTTTGAAGGTAAGTGATGGCGCTGTTCATTGTATTCTTGATAAATTCGACTTGCGATGCATTCATTAAATGAGATTCATTACATGTCACAGTTCGATAGTACCAATTAACAACTTGGCCTACTTGCGTACACATTTGCGAATCAGAATATGTTCCATCGATGTATCTGTAATCTGCTGTTATTCGAATAGTTTGTAAATTTGTATTTTCATTTGAATAACGTCTAAACTTAAAATTGTTCGTCATTTTGTGCAGAATATTTGGTTTAAGCAAGTTGTACATCCATTAGAACATGATTGGCAAAAATTATACATTGAAGGGAAATATCCATCATTACACCTTGATAAACAAGAATTCGATTGAAGATAATTTCCTGTGTTTCATGATGCACACTTGCTATTACTTCGCATACTCTATTATTATTATTGTAGTATCTAGGATCGCTTGATGATTTGCAAGTTGTGTTTTGCAGAACTTGATTTGATTGGCAAGGATTAACACAAAGCTTTGTCGATGAATCAATAATAAAACTTGTGCCTACAGCTCTATCAATACATGCCTCGCAAATATGATTGCATTCCAAACATATATAGCCATTAGTATAATTGCCTCCAGTACATTACTTAACCGGACAATTATTAGCATATTTGTGATTGTGCAATTTATAATGATGTTCACAGGATGAGCAAAATGAATTTGAAACTTCTCATGTTTTTCAACATAAAAACTTATTACATTATGCTATATATACATTAAAATGATTAATTGTAAATCGGTCATAGTGTAATGGTTATCATGTAATATTGTCGTTCTTTTGCTCCGGGTTCGATTCCCGGTGACCGAGCTTTTTTGCTTTTTACCTTTTTACAAAAGGTGACATTTTTTATATGGCAACGAATTCACAGGGAGCGACAATATTTGAGTCCGCGTTTTGCATCATAAAGTCAGACAGAGTCTCTGACCTAGAGAATTGATGCACCAAGTTAATGATGTCAACTTTAGAATTAATTATCTTCCTCCAGGTGAAGATTTTTGTAATAACTCACCACCGATTATTTCTGTTGTGTGCTATTTCGGCTCCATGCAATGCTTTAAGTACCTTTTGAATCATGACGCAGATTTAAAAATTTCTGATAATATCGGAAGGCTTCCTGTACACTACGCTGCTGCAGGAGGCTTTATTGAAATATGTGACGAATTTGATAACTTTGGAGTTGACTTTAATGCTGTCGATATTTCAAATAATAATTCTCTTCATTATTCATGCAAATATGGCCACGTTGATCTTGTCAGAAGGTTTTTCCTTCGTGGATTTGATCTCGAGATGGCAAGCAATGCTGGTGTGCGTCCAGTCCACTTAGCATGCTACAATGGAAATATTGAATTGCTCACTTTTCTTTGCGAACAAGGAGTGCAGATAAATAATCCCACATCTTCCGGCTACACACCTTTGAAGATTGTTATTAAAAACGACAATGAAGAGATGCTGAAGGTGCTTTTACAGTTTGATGTTGATGCGAATATTCAAGACACACGAGAAAGTATGACTCCTTTAATGAGTGCGATAAGAGAAGGCAAAATGTCTATTGCTGAGGCATTAATCAATTGCGAGAAAACAGATGTTTCTATGGAGGATGAAATGGGGTGGACTGCAATGCACTATGCAGCTGAAGCCGGAATTACAGATATCTGCATGAAATTGATAAAAAGAGGAATTGATGTCAATCATCCAACATCAAGCAAAATGACACCACTTCACTTAGCTCAAAACAGGCAAAGACACGAAACTGCAGAATATTTGCAGTCTGTTGGTGGATTAACATGGGTGTAACTCTGTGTATTTTTCATTAGTTACCAGTTAAACATTTTCCTTTTACTGATGTGAATTCAATAATTTTTAGATTTCTCTTTGAACATGTTATAACTCAATAAATTATGAATCGATGATCAATCAACCTTTCATAAATGATTATATATGTTCCTAAGCTTTGCAAACAATTTATTAGATTTTCACCATTGGAGATTAATTTTAAAATGCTTATTTTCGATTGATAATTATCATATTGTTGAGGGATTGATGTAGTAGATTTGATGTAGAAAGATACACATTATAATGCTCAAAAATGAAGTTTTTTAAAAATAAATTCAATGTTGATAAAAGTGACAAATTAAAAGGTGACAAATAAAATCGATAAAAGATTTTAAATTAAATGGAAGCGCAAAACTTCGATTCCATTGATTTAGAGTCTGTTATATCACTTAGCCACATTAAGCCTCATAGTAGACCCAGTTTATCTGTTGTAAAAGACCCGAAAACGAATAATTTCTTCGTTTTAAAAGTATATGATTCAGAATACAGCCAAGAACCACTTCTATCAGAGGCAATATCGCGTGCAAAACAATATAAATCGATTAAATATGCATCATTACAAAAAATTTATCAAATTGTTTTTTCTGAAACAACGAATTTCACGCTTGTGATGCCATATAGGTCGCTTTTGTCTCTCAAAAGGAAATTAAAATATAAAAATCTTGTTGATGATTCAAAAGATTCGAAATTAAGACTTTCATTCAAACTAATTTCTTCATTATATGTTTTACATCAAAATAATTTCGTTCATGGCAATATATCTACATCAAATATTCTATTTTCGTCATTTGACACACCTCTTCTCACTGATTTTTCGTTAAATTTAAATCGAATCTCGAAGCACACTGAATTTCTCGCCCCTGAACTACAAATAGAGAATTCTACTGCAAACAAAGCAACGGATATTTTCTCGATGGGTATCGTTCTCAATAAATTATTTGGACAGGGTTTTTCTTATCCAGAGCCGATAAATCAAATGATTAAAAATATGACATCAGAGGACCCAGAAAAACGTCCTTCCGCAAAGTTGTTTGTTGAAACATTCATTCAAAACAATTTCTTCGGAACATTCTTTACAAATGAAGATTATTCGAAATTGTTTAAACCACTGCTTATTACCGATGATGTAAAATCAATTACACCTGCGATTGATGCCGAAAACGCTGAAAATCAAAATCTTGATATAAAATCAAAACTAAATAACGCATATCATTATTACACTGATCGTCAGCATCACCATTCATTTGATAGTTGCATAATTACATTGAATAATTGTCAAGATGATCCATATGGCGCTTATAACTTGGGATTGATTCTTTCTAGAGGTGTCATTGCTCATGCTGATATATCAAAATCATATGAGTACTTCAAAAAAGCAGCAGAATTAAATATTTCAGAAGCAAATGTTCAAATCGCCAAAATGATAATTAGAAATGAACTATCTGGTTATACAATCGCTGATGCACATCATTTTCTGCAGATTGCAGCA
The DNA here is from genome assembly GCA_023091735.1 of Trichomonas tenax. Lineage (NCBI taxonomy): Eukaryota > Parabasalia > Trichomonadida > Trichomonadidae > Trichomonas > Trichomonas tenax. The sequence continues at coordinate 40,253 of JALKBU010000233.1, forward strand.
CAAAATGGTTCTCCAGAAGCGAATTATCAACTTGGAATTTTAAATCAAAATGGATATGGAATCGAACAAAATTCTGACGCTGCCGCGAACTATTATAGACTTGCTGCTCAAGGAGGACACAGAGAAGCTCAATTCCAATACGGAATGATGCTGCATCGCGGTTATGATATACAAAAGAACATTAATGAAGCAGCAGAACTTTATCGTGAATCTGCGAAGAAAGGAGATAAAAATGCAATCAATCAATATGCGTTAATGCTTAAAGAAGGCGTTGGCGTAGAAAAGAATGTCAAAGAAGCTGCAAAAATGTTCAAAGCAGCAGCTGATATGGATAATCTTGAAGCACAGAATAACTTTGCGATTATGTTACAACTCGGTCAAGGAGTTCCTAAAAATGTGAGACTTGCAGCAAAATATTTCGAGAAAGCTGCTAAAGCTGGCAATGCAGATGCACAAAGCAACTATGGGTGGTGCTTAAAAGTTGGTGCCGGAGTTCCTAAAGATATCGAACTCGCAACAAAATACTTCAAACTTTCTGCTGATGGTGGTTCTGCTGTTGGTCACAATTATTATGGATTATCTCTTTTGCTCGGCCAGGGATGCCAGAAGAGTGATAAAGCGGCTGCCAAGCAATTCAAAATGAGTGCAGAATTGGATGATGAATTCGGTCTTTTGAATTTTGGAATGGCATTATTTGACGGTATTGGTGTCAAACAAAATTACACAAATGCAGCAATGTTCATTAAGAAGAGTGCTGATAAAGGAAACTCTCAGGCTCAATTCTTTTACGCAAACATGCTCAAAGATGGCATTGACGTAGAAAGAAACTATCCTGAAGCTGCAAAATATTACAAACTTTCTGCTGATGCTGGAAACAATGATGCGAAATTCTTCTATGCAACAATCCTCAAAAATGGAATCGGAATGGAAAAGGATGAAGAAGAAGCTGAAAAATACTTCTCTATAAATCTAAACGAAGACGATGGAACAAGATTCTTTAATTACAACAGCTACAGTTCACACAGCACGAAAACAAACGATTTGAAGTCAAAATACACAAGCAACAAAGGAAATCTCAAAGTTCAAATCGATATCAACAAACTTCTTCGCAATGTTGATCTCGGAGTTGATGATCAAGAAGCTGCAAAGTTCATTAAGATGTCTGCTGATCAAGGAAATGTTAACGCTATGGCATTATATTCTAAACTATGTGGAAATGAAGCGGAAGAGATGAAATATCTTAAAATGGCCGCGGACCAAGGACACGTTGAATCTATTCTTAAATTAAGAGTCTTAAAGAACAAATTAAGACCAGAAAAGAAACAGAAACGTGCAAATGAATTATCAACTTGCAGTTCGGTATTTTTCAAATTAGATATCGAAGAAAAAGACGACGAAACTGTTGCTCCAAGTGAAAACGTTCAATTCGATTTAGTTATTGATAGAAATCTTGAAACAGATGATAAAGATGAACCAAAGATCGAAATGTCAGCAGAAGAAGCAAAGGAGGCAATCGATGCATTCAAAACTGCTGCTGATGTTGGAATTCCTGAAGCTTTCTTCCAACTCGGACGTTGTTACGATGAAGGAATCGGAGTTCCAGTCGATAAAGAATGCGCATCAAAGAATTTCAAGAAAGCAGCAGACTTAGGACACATCGATGGCTGCTACAAATACGCTCTTGCTTGCTTCAATGGAGATGGTGTTCCTAAGAACAAAGTTGATGCATTTGATTACTTCAGGAAAGCAGCAGAACAAAATCATGATCTGGCAAAACTTAGATATGCAGGAATGCTTTCTGATCTCGGAGGAAAGAACAATATTGCACTTGCTGCTTCATTGTATAGAGAACTTGCAACAATGGGATATGCAGAAGCAATGTATCAATACGCATGCATACTAAGAGATGGAAGAGGAGTTCCTGTTGACTATTCACGATCTGCGCATTATTTCTTAAGATGTGCTTCAATCAATTACTCGGATTCTGGTTTGCAATATGGAATTCTGATCTCAGAAGACCATGATATTCCGTTCTTTATCACCGATGTGTTAAACTACTTCCTGATGGCCCTCAAAGAGAAGAAATCACCAACAGCAAAGTTCATTTATGGATTAATGCTCGTGACAGGAATTGGAATGAAAAGGAATCTTTCGATGGGTTTCGGAGCATTAAATGTTTGTCATCATCCAAAGGCCTTCGACATTGTCGATTTGTATGAAAAGAAAGACAAAGATAGAAAAGTAATGGCACTCAAATATCTTGCAGATGAATCATGCGTTGAAGCGATGTATGCTTACGCAATGAAGATGAAAGAAAGAGAAAATATCGATGAATACAACAAATACAACAAGAAAGCTTCAGACGTTCAATTCATTCCAAGTATGTTTGAATACGGAAAATCATTGTTCACCGGGAATGGTGTCGAAGAAGATCACCAGACAGGAATGAATTTGATAACATTTGCTGCTGACAGTGGAATCTATGAAGCAATGTTGTTCATTGCTATTGAGAGAGACACAGGTGAATACATCGAACAAGATGTAGAAGAAGCATCAAGATACTACAGGAACGCAATGGGCGGTGGTTTAGTTGAAGCAATGTATAGATTGGCAATGATGCATTTGTCTGGAAGAGATCCAAAACCAGATCCTAAATATGGCATTAAACTCCTCATCGAAGCAATGGAGAAAGGAAGTGAAGATGCTGCAATACAATACGCTGTTCAATTACATTCAGGAAATAATGTTGAGAAAGATCTCGAGAAGTCAAAATCGATTTTAACTAGGTTAGCAAACAAAGGAAACCAAAAAGCCATCGAACTCCTTAATCTTTTGTTCCCTCCTCCACCTCCAGAGCCAGTCAAAGACTCAAAAGAAGAGGAAGAAAAACCAAATGAATCAATCCTTGACAATGAGAATGAAAATGTTGAAGAAAACGAAGAGAATTCCATTGACGAAGGAACAATTATCAACATTTCTCCTGAAGAAGAAGACGTAGTCGAAGACGAAGTTAAAGCAAGAGACGTCGACATCAGCTTCGAAATGGACAACAATTCCAATCAAGAGCTTCAAAGGCAATCATCGATCGTTGAAGGAGAATCATCAAATAACTCTGTGACAATAATGATCGACAGTCTTCCTCCTTCACCAATACCTCTCAAGAAGAAAAAGAAGAGGCGCGTTAGGAAAGGTTCAGAGCCTTCTCCAACAACATTACCTGAAGTTACATCACCGATCTCTCTTCGACGCCCAAGAAGACTTTCTGATGATTCAGCGGCAACTGTTCCTGCAGTTGACAGAGAAGAAATGACTCAAATCGAAAGCTATGATACGAGATCATATAACTTCACACAGAGTCCTCCAACATCACCAGGAACATTCCAGGATGATGATTATCCAGCAGAATTAATTCCACGTGCCCGAAACGTTAATTTCTTGAAACTCACTGATCACGATGTTGTTGTCATGGGAAGTCAGATATTCCGACTCAATCCACTTGAGAGAGAAACATCATTCTTCAAGCAGCCATCAGTCCACGACTTCTTTGGAAGCCAAGTTTTCGAAGTAAGAAAGAAAGCTGCGAAAGGAAGTGCCGATGAACAACTAAAGCTCGCTTTGCTTCTCCTTGGCACAATAGATGAAGAAAATGATACTGTTCAAGAAAATTATGATGAAGCAATGCAGAACTTAATGCTTTCATCAAACAAAGGAAATGCTTTCAGTATTTATTTGTACAATCTTTTCGTTGGACAACTTGATAGGATCAAAGAAAAGCTTCAAGAAGCCGCTGCACACTTTTATTCTCTTGCAGAAAATGGCGATGCTGCTGCAATGTTCATTTACGGTCTCATGCTGAGAAATGGATTTGGTGTTAAGCAAAATCTTGAAGGCGCCGTTGAATATTTCAGACATGCCGCAAAGCTTGGTCATGCAGATGCTGCTTATAACTGCGGTTTAATGATTCGTCTTGGATTCGGAGCTAATCAAGATCTTTCAAGAGCTGCGTATTACTATCATCTTGCAGCAGTTAAGAAACATGTTTTTGCATCTTACAATCTCGCTATATTGCACTCCAATGGTTGGGGCGTCAGCAAGAATGCGGAGTTAGCTGCGAAGTATTTCCTTATTGCTGCAAACGGAGGTGATGCTGCTGCGCAAGCAAATCTCGGATTAATGTACAAGAATGGAATCGGTGTACAAAAAGATATTGTTAAAGCTGTTAAATATTTCAGACGTTCTGCAAGACAAGAGAATGCAACAGGACAAAACAATTACGCTTTAGTTCTATCAGAAGGATGGGAAGGACATGAAGCAAATCCAGAAAAGGCAACAATCTTCTTCAGATATGCTGCAAAGCAAGGAAATGTTTCTGCACAGTACAACTTCGCTTTGAGTTTGTTGAATGGCATCGGCGTCAAAAAGAATCCGAAGAGAGCTGCGAAGATCTTAGCATTGGCATCTCGCGAAGGCGATGAAGACAGTCAATTCAAGTTGGGATATATGCTGTTTAAAGGCGATAGAATCAGGAAGGATCCAATTCGTGGTTTGCAGTATCTCGCGATGGCTGCAAAACAAGGAAATAGTCAGGCAATGATTTTGATTGGAAGAGCACTTAAAAGCGGTGATTTTGTTGGCCAAAACACAGAACTTGCATTGATGTATTTCCAAGCTGCTGCGATGAGAGAAGATCCATTGGGTCTTCTTAACTACGGATTGATGAAGAGAGACGAAGAAGGAATCTCTTGTGTCAAGAAGAGCGCAGATATGGGCAACAAAGAAGCGCAGTGTTATTATGCAGTTATGCTTTACAGTGGAAAAGAAATTGATCAAAACGTTGATATGGCGATGGAATACATCCAAAGAAGTGCGGAACAAGGATATTCTAATGCCATTCGTTTAATGAAAGAATGGAAAAATAATTTGTCGAAATAAAAAATTATTCATGTTAAGGAAAACAAAAATAACAATAGTATTTACAATTATTGATCTACAGCTTCTTGTTCAAGTATTGAAGCACCAATATTGGAATATTGTGTATCTTGAGCTTTAAGCATTCTAATAATATCATATTTGCGTTTAATGAAATCCGATGAACTTTTCGCGAATTCTTGAATAATTTCGCAAGCTTTCTTCATCAAAACCATTGGATGCCTGAATGCGCATTTTTCTGCTAATTCATACATCGGGAGACCAACTGATAATATCACTTCCTTAGGAATACTGAGAAGTTCATAATTTGTTCTCCAATTTAATGAAGTTGCTTTTTCTTTGCGTTCTGTAATCGTCAAAAGTTTAACTATATATTGAGAATATTCGTGATGATTTCCGAGCCATTTAATAGTCTCATTGATGACTTCATTGGACTCTGAGTTAATAAACTCATCGATGATTTCTTTCTTCTTGAATCCTAAATATCTAACGATGAAAACACGAATCGTTGAATCTTTGCATTCGTATATTTTGCTGATTTCTTCATATGGAAAATTATATTTCTCTAAATGCGGTAATAAAGCAGCCAAAACACGCGGCTCTGTTGATTGCATCAGCTTGGAAGCCAAATTTGGAGATAATTCGTAAATAAGTTTGAAGTTAAAAGCCAAAGAAATACGAACTTCAATCGCTTCACTTGGATCAGTCATTCTTTTGATAAAACCTCTTATATGCGGATTCTCTTTAAGATAAAACAGCGCTGGTTTGATCCATGCCGCTCTAACATAATGAGATTGATCATTACTGAGAGATTCTAAAACGCCATTTAATAATCTCAAATATTGCAATGGAAACTCAGTTTCGATGCACCTTTCGATATATTTAAGGAATGCAATCCTATTTATAACGAATTGTGATGTTGCAGCGTCAAAAATAAATCTTACGTATTGTGTTTCTAAAGGGACTGGAATTATGCCAATGATGAGCCCTCGAGTAACCAAGTCCTCGTTAGGGTAATTTTCGATGATTTGGTCAATTTCTAATTGTGGAGATATTTCTTGAATGATTGAAGCGACTTTTTTATACAAAAGGACATCAGGAGGGAGCGCTTTGACGACTTCCATGAATATTCTCAACACTTCTCGAGGCGGAAAAGTTATTTTTGTTAATGTTAACAGAAATGAGTAGTGAGTGACCTTCAATTTGCTTGCCTCGGCGATAATCAACTGCTCTTTTTCCTCGAGGAGCTGTTTTTTGTAACCATTTTGGAAAGTTTGGATAATTGCTGCCGGACTACTCATTTAAATTTTGAATTTTTTGGTTCTTTGGAATATCACGTTAATGTAGGTTAACTTTCCACATTATAACTTTGTCTAAATTTCATTCTTTCTTAAGTTGACATGTAATTTGATATTTGTCATGTAAATTTCAATATCATTCTTTTTTTTTGACAATCGATTCTATACACATGATCTTTGCTTTATGGAAAGGTTTGCTATATGATGATAATCTTAATCTCGAATTATCTAATGAAACTAAGAATTGCAATGATATTTCAATCAATCATATAGAAAAATTCTCTTTAATTATTCAATAATCACGAAATACTTAAACGTGCTTCTGTAGATTCTATCTTTAGAACATCTAATTAAAATATCAATAGGATTTAAAGAAATGTTTGAGTTTTCATGATTGCATCGCAAATATCTGAATTAAGATTTGGCAAAGACGCAGGATTATCGAAAAAGCAAGAAAGTCATAGTCTTTATTTAACAAAGGTAGCATCTTGTTACTTAGATTTCCGATTGCTTCGAAATTTGATGATTTATGACTAAAAATATGTCATTCATTTCTTCATCAAATATATTGGGACAACAACACCCAAATGCAAATAAACTTCAAATCATTTTATCGCTGTCAATGAGTCTTTGGATGTTTCTTCATCAGCTTATTCACATTCTCACTGATGTAGCATTAATAATGGCTATTTTATTAAAGTCATTATAAATTGAACTTAATAGAGTTAACAAAGAAAGAAACAGCAGCTCAGAATTTATGTATGCTCTACAACGTGCACATATCAAAAAAGTTCTTTTTGAGTCATCAATTTTTTTGTGGAAATGTAAAGAAATTTTATAATCGCTAAACATTTCCACAACACCCGAAAACACTATTTCCAATGTTGGTTATTTCGGATCATAATTTTTTCTGATTATCCAAACTAGTAGAACGAAATTTCTCTTCAATATTCATTCAACACTCGGATAGATTTAAATGTATATCGAAGAAAAATACGATGTAAGAAAATTTCACAGTGACACTGAGATTTTGGTCGAACTGTAGGGTTACGAAGTAGGCCTCGAGAAATTTCGATATTACAGATGTATCGAGAAGTCCGCATTGATACGATATTTAAGAATAAAGTCTTTTCGTTGTTTGAAATTTCACAAAAATAAATCAATGTTGTTTTCTTTGTTATGTTTTTGTTCATCTGTAGTTATTGATCTCAACGCCAAAAACTGGAGAAATCTAATAGAGAACAGGAACTCTACCACTGTGTGGATCGTTATGTTCAAATCTCCAACTTGTCCAGCTTGTAAAAAAGCATATCCAGATTTCCAGAAGGCCTCGCATAATTGTGATGGCATGATTCAGTTCGGCATCGTCGATACAGCCCAGGACCATGAAATTTCGTCCAAATTAAAGATCCAATCAGTTCCAAGTTTTATAATTTTCCATCCTGAAGGCCAAAAACTATACGACGGACCTCGCAATGTCAGAGGATTCACGAACTTTCCAGCGAAATTCATCCCTAACAAATCAATTTTAGCAGATCAAGGTTGGAATAATGGAAAAAAGAACTCTATTATACTCGTTACTAACAAAAAACAAGTGCCACCGATATGGGCAGCACTCAGCTGTTTCTTTAACAAGAATAAGAAAGGAATTCAGGTTGGACATATTCTAACAAACGGAAAACAGAAAATATTCAATCTCACCGCTTACCCATCGATAGTACTGTTCAGGGGTAAAGATTCTATCATTTATTCCGGTGATAATGATTTTCGATCGATTCAAAAATTCATTATCCAGTACTTTGACGGAACTATTTCGAGTATAAACGACCTTTCGAACATAAATACAATAGAGAAGTTCGATACAATCGCGAAGTTCAACAAATTATGCAAAGCTAAGAAAAACTGTGTGGTCTCAATGAGTGGAGAGACAAAAAAGTATCAAGATGTTGCAAATAAGTACAAGAACCAACAACTGTTATTTGGTGTCGCAGCAGATGACAGCAAAGTTAAAATTGCCAGGTCTGGATTCTATATATTCCACAGACAGAACGACATGGCGACATATGTGAAGAGCGTCGATTATCTCAGCAAGTCCATTGATCAGGTTCTTGAAGGTTCGATTAAATGGACTAAATTCGATCTCTATCACCAAAAGGAATTGTAATATATGCGTTTTAAGAACTAATAAGCTTCGATTTTACCATTAATTTGTCTGAATAAAATATTTTTTTATCTTCAATATTTTGATATTTAGTCAATCAAAATATATATTATCGTATTGATACATAGAATCTATGGATGATGGTTCATTCTCTTCTAATAATTTATGATATATTTTATAATTAAAAATTTATGTTAATTATTTGATATCAAGTATATTTAATTTAATGGATTGACCTCGACAAGTGGGAGCAGTGGCATGACTGGTACGCCACAGTCGTTCTCGGTGGAGATGTAGGCAAAGCCTTCTTCTCCCCAGAATGTTGACCATGAGTTCATGATTTCGTAGTGAATGACACCGTTGATTGTCTTCCAGCCTGTAAGAAGAACACCGTGATCTGTCTGATCGTGTTCATCAATATGAGCACAAATTGGATCGTTGAAAGAGCCGCCCTTGTAAGCAACAAACGGATCTGTGCCGGCCTTCATGTAGATCATCAATGGACCATACTGATAGAGGGCTCTAAGAGTGTTGATATGTCTGTCGTTAGCATCCTGCTGGATCTGGTAGCAGCCCTTGACCTTGCCAAGTGGCATATCTGTGACCTTCTGGCAAGAGCCGGAAACACCTAGATATGGATATTGTTCTTCTGTAGAAATATCAATGCTTAATTCTTCCATCTTTCTGTAAGCATCATAGCCCTCACCACCAGCGCAGGCGAAGGACTGGGATGTCCAGACGCAATCGATAATCTGCTGAGAAGAGACTGTGAAGTTATGACCCTTGTAAGCGAGGTTGACTTGGCCAGAGATAGCTTCAGCAGCGGACTGAGCCCAGCAAGAGCCGCAGTTAGACTGATCACGGACTGGCTGGACAACTCCTGGAATGTTACGCCATGAGAAAGAATCAATCTTGGAAATATCGATTGGATCTGGGACGTGCATGTCGCAAAGTAATGGAGCAGCAGATTTCTTCCTTGGTGTTGTGATATCTCTGCCTAAAGCACGAGCGTGGACTGTTGGACCGCCAGAGGAGATGTCGAAGCATCCCTTAGTTGGTGGCATGAAGTTTGTCTCATTCGGGAATGGGCTGTATTCCTCAATATCGAGAATGTATTCAGCTGGATGTGAGTGGCGGATAGATTGACCGAATTGGTGATAACGAAGTGGAAGATTTGTTTCAGCATCGACGTAGAAAATGTATTTGTAACCAAGGTCTGTTGTCTTGATATATCCGACAGCGCGCTTGCCGAGGACCTGGTGCTCGCCATATTCCTTCCATGTGTTCTCGTCTGTGAGATCTGGAAGATATTCAATGAAAGAATCTGTTTTGCCACTGAAATTAGAGTAGCTGCATGAAAACCCTGAGTGGTTTGTTTGAATAGCGTATTTCTTACCCTTCCACAAATGGATGTTGTGCTCTAAATCGTAAGAGCGGTCGGATTGTGCGACGCCATCTTTTGTATCAACGACGAATGGGATGCGAATTTGCCAGTATGGAATGCTCCAGACGCCTTTGATATGATATGACTTGGTAAATTTCGGTCTGTCCGAGGAAACGAGCTGGATCAGAGCGAGGCTAAGCATTGTGTGGAGCGGTTGAGGGAAACCGCTCTTTTGAAAAAATATTTTAGCTATTTTTCTTTATTTTTAGCATTGACATATATATGTTCTAATCTAATTTTTAATATTTTTGCTTTTGGGTTCATATCTTGATGAATCATTGGATAAATCTAAATTTTATTGCAAAAATATGTGTTTCTATATAATTTAGATCTGAAAAACTAAAATTATCTAAAAAAGACATCATTGCCAAAACAATCTTTTTGGAAAATTATTTTTCGATTTTAATTTGTGGAGCATCATTTTCGTCATATAAAGATGCTAGAAATCGAATTTATTTTTAAATAGAAAAAATGTTTCTGTAAACTTTTGAAAATAAATTTACATGTCAAAAATTACTGACAAAGATTTTTAATTTTCTCAAAGTTGTATTTGAAAAAAAGTGAAACTATATGTGTATTGCATGTTTGCACAGGAAATTCCAAATTTAGAAAAGACTTGAAATTTTTATGATATTCATGAAATATATACCCTAAGGGATCTAAAAATAGAATATTTTTCACACAAAAATTTAAATGCAAGATCCATTTGAGCGTATATCATTATTTAGTTATGACTCAAACTTAATGTACAGCTTCAAATGGAAAATCCTTCTTCTCGGATCCATTCTAAAGTCCACGACAACGAACAGATGGCTGAGAATTATTGGAACCGTTTCGATTATTCTCAATGTCATATCTTATTCGTTGCCTCCAATGTATTTCATATCTTATTATTCCTCAAAACCATCAAGATTGCAAAGTAATCCTCTCGAGGTTTTTGAAAATGGGACATTTCTATCATTTATTGCTGGAAATTTATTCACAAAAACATCACTTCTTGTTTTCTGCTTCATGTTTTACCTCGTAAATGATATTTTTATTATCCGATCTTTCAATCATCCAGAAATCGTCAAAAAAATTAACTTCTTAACAACGCCGAACTTCCACTCAATGATTATGCCATTGAATGCAGCAATCATGGTTCATTGTGTCACTATTATTCTAAATCCACCAGAAAATGCTCTGCCACACATATTCTTATGCATTACAACATTTTTGGCTTTCATTCCATACTTGGTTTTTCAACTTCTTTTGGTTGTTATTTTTGGTTCTACGATTATTTTACCAAATCCACAGTATACACAGTGGTTTGACAACGGATCTCTCAAAATTGTACTGTATTATTTCTTAACAGCCATTGGTTTCTTTGCATTGCCGAAGTTTAATGAAACTGTTCAATATTCTATATTGGGGATCATTGTTTTTCTCAGCATCTACTTTATCATTTTCCAACTCAAGTCGTTACCTGCGATTTCAAGACTTGGAAATGAGTTTGGTGTGATGAAATTGATTCTCAATTTAGTTTTTGCAGTTATTTGCCTCATAATGATCAAAGGATATCTGTCGCATATCAATATCATTGCTGGATTGATGCCTGTTGTATTCGTTATTTGTTTCTTAATATCTTATCCTGCTTGCTATCTACGCACGAAATTCTATATGGGAATTATCGAGTCTTTGGAGATGGTTCATTATCCATCATTCGAATATTTCGAGTCTATCCTCAAACACATCAGAACTGAATTTGATTTTCGAATTCTCATCAAGCTTGGAATTGGCTTTAACTCATCATTATTCATCAAACAAGAGTTTCTCGGATATGTCATGTCACGATTCCCGAACAGCGAATGGATGCTGCGTTATGCAATCTATCTCTATTCAAGCGTTTGGGGTGTCGACAACACAGCATATAAATATTTCTTGCATCTTCTTTCAGTCGAGAAACTTGAGTTCACAACTCAGCTCATGCTCTTCGAAGCTGTTTATTGCTACATGCAGACATCAGAAGAAAGCTCTCCACTCATCAAGAACGACATGAAGATGATGATTGAGATCATTTCACAATTTGGACTTGCTTCGAAGATTCTCTGGAGTCATGCACCTAAGTCTGCTGATACATTGTATAATGACTTGAAATCTGTCAACGAAGTTCTTCAGCTTGCTTCGAAGCACATCAAGAAGATATCAACATTGTATCAGTTCAATCACAACGTTTATTTCGCGAAGAGTATCTTTTATGCAGACCTGAAGAAGAATTTCAGGAAAGCAAATGATGCTTATATGGAGGGTCTTCAGCTATTCAACGAAAAGCAGAAATATGTCACATCCACATTGAACAGCAATCAGAGGCCATATTTTTCTGTTCCTATCAACAAAGACTTGATCATGAAACCACAGCAGTCATCTAATGTATTAACATTCCTTTCTGTTAGAGATCACAGTGGCGATTTAGTCAAAAGAAGGCCAAATATTGACTTCAAGAGCCCTTACATGAATCTTTATGCAAACATTTGCACTGCCGAAAGAAACCAGTTGTTGCCAAATACACCATTGATTACGAACTGGTTCCAAATCTTCAGAGTTTTCCGGATTATTATAGCTGTGATGTTCTGTTCGTTCCTTATCGTTGATCATGCGATGTTTAAACGCGCTTGGGTACTTGCTGATGAATACAGATTTGCTTACGAATCAATTTATCACTTCAGAATCTTCATAGATGCAACAGAGAAACTCACATACAACTACTTTGTTTTGCAGCAGGCCAGACAGGAAAATAATTATCGGTTGTGTCCGTTCATTATAGAACACTTCAGATTTGTGCAAAAGAACTTCACGAGAATTATTTATACAGTCGATAAACTGAAAGCTTTCGTGAATACAACAGACATTGAAATCAATGGATACACTTTCATGAAATGCTATCAAGAATTCAGACAGCTCATTCACAGCGCTTTCACAAACTATAATAACACTGACGAATATTCCACTGAACAATTGATTGATTTAAGAACAAATCTCATCAATCTTTCTATGTCAATCTTCAAGAGAATACACGACCGCATTGAGTTTGGAACGTATTATGTATTCCTTGAACACATTTATCACCAGAAAATACAGTTCATCAGTGTTGTTGTCATTTCATTCCTTTTGTTCTGTGTAATGAGATGGATCTTCTACAAACTGAAGAACGATATGTTCCTTGTCTTCAGCACATTACAGTATCCAGTCAGAAAGATGCTGGAGAAGCAGTTCGACACCATTCTATCATCAAAAGATCCTGCTCTCGCTCCACCAAAGCCGCAGAGTATTCTGATGCTTTTCCCCGCCCTTCTTGTTTCTTTGAGCTTCATTCTCCTTCCAATTACATTAAGTATCAGGAGATTAAACATCGCGAAGAATACAATTACACCCCAGGAACTTCCAAATGATCCGCTCAACATCACGATCCCATTCATGGCTTACTATGAGCATATGCTTCTCGAAAGCCGTCTTTGCAATAACATGATGGACAAATGCCCTCATGACCACGATGTTAGATGCGTCCACCACTTCTTTGAGCGTGCAAATGTCCACCCAATGCAGGCAATCGTTAAAGAGTGCAGTGATGATTCTTGGTCACGCATCCTTAATCTTGTAATGTCATATGTTGCTGCATACATGTTCTTAATCTTCATGCTGCGTCTTCAGAAGCTTATGAGAACATTCTGGGAGTCTTCTCACCTTCTTTTCGCCATCCCAGTTCACATCGGTCGCTCCAACTACATCTTCACGAAGCTCATCACTGGCGACAAGATCGACTCGCACGATGTCAAGGAGTACGTCAAGGAACTCTGGAATAACAGTGCTTCATACGACTTATTCGGCGTTATCAGATTTAACAACAATGGAGAAGTCACGGAACACATCGGATGTGCTTCAAGAATTCTTGGAACAACACCGAAGACAGTGGCAGAGCTCAGCGAGACTCTTCTTAAGTGCGGAGTTTCTCAATCAGCTCTTGAGCATTTCTTCGATGACAGGAGTCCATCCAATGTCATATATGGACGCGGAGCTTCTCCTTTCATGGCTTACTTCTCTACTCAGAACGAGTTCTTCATGAAGGATGAAAGTGGTGACATCATTTCTTCCAGAACAGACATCATCAACTCTCTTCGTGAGAACACAAAGATCATTAGACCATCGGTAATCGATGACTGCGCTGTCCTCTTCTTCAAGGGCCTCAACAAAGCGGACTATGATAAAGTTCTCTCAGCTTCATCAGGACTATCGGAGTTCATGTATTTGGCAGATGGAAGGTTCTCTTCTCTTGTTTTCTGCATGAACGGATCAGACAAGAACAACTGCGTGAAGGCTCTCGAGTTCGCTAAGTCTGCATTCGCTAAATGCGCGGCGGGAAGGACTTCAATTAACTGCGGAGGAACAGTCAACATCCTCCAACCAAACAGACAAATGATTGAAAAGTCTCGTGTAATCGGAAGAGCGTTCAGAGATGCTGAATACTGCTGCAACTGTGCCGAGTTGAACGACAACAAGATGTATGTTAGCGCAGACTTCTTGAAGAAGTGCGAAGTTGAAATAGAAGAAACTAAGTTAATTGATGTCAACATCAGAGATGACAGCTTCAAAGTTGCCATCATCTGATTATTTTGTATTTTTTAAAATTATACTTTTTCTTGCAATAACATTAATTTATATAATAAACAAACATTGAAATAAATATAAAGATATAATTATATTAACAGCAGCATCCGATTTCATCTTTTTCATTTAATTCACTGAGCTGCATTGTGCTTTGTTCTCTGTAATCTTTCCTTCCGTTGAGGAGGGGCTGCTTGAGTCCTGCAATACCAAGCAAAGCAGGTTGGGGAAGACCGAGTTCTGTCATATGTGTTCGCGGATCTAAACCTTCATCGTTGAATTTCACACCAAAGTTTCTGGCCAATGTGTCTTTATACTTCTGAACATACTCATCCCAGTCATATGGATCGTTTCCTTTATAGCCACGCGCTTCACAGGCTTTAATGAGAACTGCTTCGAGCGTATCATAGTCAGGATCATCTTCGAATCTCAGGCATCGAATTAAAGGCCAAACTTCAGCAAACTCAGGGCAGACGTCTTGCACAGCCTTGTTTATATCGAATTCCCTCTTCATTCTCATGACTTCTGAGTTCTTGTTGATTCCTTGCCACGGCAAACATCCCAACATGATCGAAAGCGTGAAATACATCCAGGAAACGAGATCATCTCTTCTAGATAAGTCAATCAGCCCGTGTGCATTCATTGATGCATATGTCTTTGTTCCCCTGAATCCTGTGTGTTGTCTTGGCGGTAAATGCGCGTGAGTTTTCTGATCTCTGTAAACTCTCACGAGACCGAAGTCTATGAGACAGAGGGGAAGTCCATGAGACAGCCGAACGAGAATATTTGCTGGTTTTATGTCTCTGTGAATGAATCCGAGCGCATGAAGACTTTTTATTGCTCTAAGAACGTGAATTGATGTTCTGAGTGCTGTAGAAAGCGAAAATTTGTGTTCTGGGCGGTCTTTAAGGATCGCAGACAAAGATGGACCGATTAATTCTAAAGTTAACCAATGATAATTGTGATAAACGCCGTGTTCTCTGATTTGTGGGAAGTAGCGTACTGTATTGATCCTTTCGAGTACTTTTGTCTCGAATTCTAACGATTTTCTCTCTGTTACTTCTGATTCTGCTTTCATTGCGTAAACTTTTCCGTCCCTGACATCCCTCGCCGCGAAGATCTTCCCGAAGCCTCCCTGTCCGAGCTGTGGGCCGAGCATGTAGTGGCTCACAGTGTCTCCTGTGTTCATTTTGTGTTTTGGGACACTATTTTATTCCAAAAGAGGGTCTTACACTGTATTTTAAGGTTATCAAAGACTTGTCATTTTTCGAAATTTATTATTACATGGATCTCTACAGTTTAACATATCAATGCAGCCCTCTAGTTATCATGGTTTTATTTATTCTCAATAAAAAAGTTCCATTTGCTCTTGAATGGAAATCATCAATTCTTATGTTGTTTGATATCTCATATTGTTGGAGCTTTGCAACATATATATAGGTGTCGACAAACCTCTGATCGTTAGAATCGATATTGGCAATTACAACATTAGTAGAGAACATTTTAAAAAGTGCTCAGAGAACTGATGATTATATGAGAAGTGTTTCAACTCTCAATTTTTGGTCCGTTTTCAAAAATAATGATATATTTAGAATCTACATATAATACTGATATCAAAATAAACAACTAAAGTTACTCTTAGGTTACAAATGAAAGCAATGAAAATCAATTTATGGTAGAGTATTTTCAAAAATACGAACAATATATTACAACTTTCTTTAATCTGCGAAAAATACGTATCTTTATCTTTTGAATAGCCTTGCATGGTTTACCCTAAGTTATATTAATAATGAGAAAGTCATATAACGCTTATTATAAATAATCAATATTTAAGCTTCACCTAAATTACAATATTAATGTGGAAATAAACAGTGCTGTATCTTGTGTGTAACTTGGAGATATTTAATTCCTTCTAATGTAATAAATTTTGTTGAATTGATTGATAATATCGATACATAAGCTATTCTAATCTAAAATTTATATATATAATAATAATCATAGATTGGATAGCAATACCATATTATGATTATTCAGGATATCAATCAAAAATAGAGTTATATTATATCTAATAACTTGGCAAGATAGGATGTATTTTAATGTATATATAAATATGTCCATCTCTGAGCTATTTCAAGTATAATTCTTGAATTTGGTAGCTTGGAAACAGTCAGGGGCTAAAATAGGGAGTTGAAATTCTTCTATTATGTGAATAAGCTTACTATAGATAAGCATGAACTCTCTTCACTGATAATGATGATTTCCGATGTTATTTCTTCTTTGAAAAGACAATCTATAAAGAAATTGATGAATTTTTGATGTGGAAATAATAACTGGGAAAACGGTGGCAAAAGCAGGTCAAAATTGCAAAATTTACATGTCAGAATCGCACTTTTGTTAGGGGATTGTGTTCATTTTTTTGATGTGAGCAATTTTCATCATTCAAAAGACTTAAAAGATCATAAATAAGATGTCAAAACTTTATGTATAGATTATGCCTATAATGTAGTATGCATTCATATTATTTTGCATTAATAATTCATATTTTAAATAATTTTATCATTTCAATAACCAAAATCACAAATCTTGAATGCACAAGAGCCAAAATTAGCCTTGGTGTATCAATGGTAAATGTTTTTCGCTAAATTCATTTTCACATGTTCGAAAAAATGTTTAACCTTATCACTTAAATGCTTCAGAATTTCTTGTTTCACATCAAATTTCATTAATTCGTTTTACGCATGTGTATTACTCATGCTTCAGATCCATAGTTACGGGTTAAAACCAGGCAATTTTCAATTTTTCCTTGAAAATCCTTTTGCATTATCCAAAGTAAATTTGGGAAATTTTCCATACTGTAAAATCTTAATCAGGGACATCTCCATGGTGCGATGGACACATTTAGGAAAATGTGTGAAAATTTGATGTGACGATCAGAAAAGATTGAAAAATAATCTTATGAGAAATCTTTCGACAGTAAAAAAAATCGATCCACTGTGTCAAAGGAAGGAAATTTTAATTAAGAATAAACGACATTGAAAATTTTCGCGATGCTTGACTTCATTTTTCGATATGCTCGCATCAGCAGCGAACCAAACAGTCGAAT
>JALKBU010000234.1:0-57668 GCA_023091735.1 Trichomonas tenax
TTCAAAAATTTATTTTCTATATGGGGGGACCCTAACTTGTAAAACTAATTTGTCATGTAACCTCTCAATTGAACATTACGCGATGTGGCGGCGCAGACGACACAGTGCGTAATGTTTATAACTAACTTAGATAAAGTTTTACCTTTAAATTGTTTACCTATTGCAGCAGTGATGGAGTTATAATATACGTTTGAATATGGTATTTTGCTCAAAACTTCTTTAGATAAAGAACCTTTATTTTTATTTAGTTCATCATTTATCATATTGTCAATGTATTCATTATAGACATTATTAAGTTCAACACTTCGCCCTTTGGGTTCGGCACGAAGTGCCTTAGGGCTTTCAGCCCGTTGCAACCGTTGGTTGCGTGTCTCAGGGTTTTTAAACCATTTAGTCATTTCATATTTGCAAAAATAATATTTTTCCTTATAAATTATTATCTATATCGTATTGACTCTTAAACTGTGGTGGAGTACCTGTTTTATGATACTTTAAACCATTTTGTGGGTCCCAACTCCAATATGTTGTACGTGTGAACCAGAACTGAGGAGGTGTAGTAATCTTTGAACAATATGTATCATTAGCACCTTGATAAATTGGAAATGCCTTTAATGCAACCGTTACGCTTGTGTTTCCGGTCTCAATACCATCAAAGAATATGCCAGCACCATGTCTCTGAGTTGGAATTGTGCACAAGAACGAGGTTTGATCTTTCCATGTTCTTGCTAATGGTGTACCATCATCCGCATTTAATGGTCTAGTTAATGAATCCTCATATTCTTCAGTGCATTCATGAATACCATCTAAATCTGATGCTTGCAACATTCGAGTAAAGAATATATCACCAACTGTCATCATTTCTTTTTCTGGGTAATTTCTACCATCAATTGTAACCTGAAGACCTCTCAACATTGGATTTTCTAAAACTGTTCTTTGAAGAGGAGATTTTGGAAATGCTAAAACAATATCAGTTACATTATGAAGCGCATAAGTGAAATCAGAACTTATACCATCAGCTGAAACACATCCATTATTTAAACTCCTAACATCTATTTGTTGTGCTGGTATGAAATATGGATCCTGTGGTGTAAATAGTTTTGGTATTGCTCTTATTGATTCCTCAGTTAATCCATAACCTGGGATGATTGCTTTATCTTCTAAAACAACTAAATTTGTACAACGTAATGTAACTTTTGAAATTACTGGTGTTGCCGTTGTCGCTGCAATATTAGTAATCAAATTCGCTGACATACCTATTTGAGTGAATTTCCTATCGTATTTAAATGATTTTTCTAGAATCTTTGCATAATTTTCATCAGTAATTTTTTCATAAACATAATTTTGTAAATCAGCAACACGTAATGGATCAACTTGGCAAAATACTAATGAGTCTTTATCAATATAATATTTAAGAATAATTTCACCAAATGTTTTTGGATAATCATCGAACGCCTGAAATGCTAATAAATCATTAACTGGAATAATTAAATCAAATTCAATATCAGTAGAAGAGTTATCAGTTTTGAATGTCTCCGATGGATCAATATATTTACCCGCAACTGAATTATCATATTTTTGAACGTTATTATATAATGAATGTGTGAACTTTCTGACTTTTCTTTCCGACTTTGGTTTATATGTTGCATATGCATATGATTCACGTGACATTTCCATTTGTAAATATCCAGCGTCTCCTCTATCTGTTTCAACCTCTAATTGACGCATGTTTTGATTACTTGATTTATAACCAATGAATAATTTCATACATTTAAAAGCTTTATCACATGTAAAGGATTTATCGGATTCAATAGTGGCTCTTACCCTACGTTTAATATATGCTTCTCCTAACTGATTAACATCATGAGCGTTATTTGTGATTCTTAAATGTGTTTGTTTTGTATAATCATAGGGTGCATCAGAATCGAAGCAAGAGTTCTCAAGTTCTCGATAATATCTTCTACCATCATTTTTAGCAAAGACCTCATTAATCTTTTCGAATGATTGAAACACGTTTCCATTTATTGGTTTTGTGTTTGGGATCAAATAGTTTGTCGTCATTTATGTATAAATAAAAAATAATATTTGAATTATAAAATCAATTTTTTAATTCTTATAAAAATAATGGGAGCAGGCGTGTTTAAGAAATTATGGGATAAAGTCAAAAGAGGAGTTAAAAGTATATGGGAAACTGGGAAGAAAGCTATTAATTTTGTTAAAGATAAAATACTCCCTCATACTGAAGCAATCGGTGATGTGGCAATTTCAATATCACCACAACATGGTCAAAAGGTTAAACAGGTATTAAATAAAAGTGGAGAAGTCATTAATAAATTAACTCCAATATTGAAGTGATAACCCTTTTGGGTTCGTAAAAAATAAATTTTATTTTTATCACTTCGCTAATCCTTCAACTACTCCACCTATTACGTTTCCAACCTGTGCCCCCATCATTGGATTCCCTGCTTTAGCTCCAAATATTCCACCGATTGCTGTGCCAACCGTTTTCGCTATTGGTGCAACGACTTTAGCAACAGGTTTTATTACTTTATTATGAACCCATTTTGCAGCATTTTTGATACCATTCCATATTTTCTTAAAAAATCCAGCAGCCATGTTTTATTAATAAATAAAAAACTAATTTATGTTGATATATTAAGATTTGAAAACAAAGTTTTTCGCAAAATCCTTTAGGATTTTTTATTAGTATGAAATGAAACCAATTTTAAAAATAATTGAACATGATGAAGACCAAGTTGAACATGATGAAGACGAAACATTCCTAATTGAACCAGAACAAAAAGAAACGAAAATTAAAGTAATTAAACCAGTTACTGAGTCAACAATATTTAAATCTGTTGATGATTTTAATGAATACTATGCTAGCAATAAGAATATATTCGAAGAAAACACTACCTGTAAGTTAAATAAAATGTTTAAAATTGAGGGCTTCAAAATTACAAAAATAAAGGGTGTAGTGAGTTTAAAATCTATTCCTCAGTCAAGAGTGACAGCATTAATGAAGATAGAAGATTTAACAAAAAGAATAAATGTGATTGAAGATAGAATAAATCAAATAATTGCAGTAATAAATTCAGCTTAAAGAATGATTTACATTTACCTTATTACATTTTAGAATTAGCTATATTTTTAATTCAAATTTTCAAACTTGTGAAATTGTAAAAATTTAAACATTTAGATTGTCGGAAATTAGGAGTTAAATTCTTCAAAAATAAAAATTCTCTTACAATCCAAGAACCGTAGGTTCCGGGCACGAAGCCCTTTGGGTTGCAACCAACTGTTGCGTGCCATCTCCTTCATCAACGATTTCAGCTTTATATTCCCCCTTGAAAAATTTTGTTGATTTCCCATATTCTTTAAAATGTTTTCTAATACCTAATGACTTCCAGTTATTAAAACATACACTATAAATTTTATCTTTATCTTTACATCTTTCATCATTTCCAATATATTTATATTTTAATTTAGTTTTAACATTTAAGTATTCATCAGCGTTTAATACTTCACAATCTTCATTTTGGAACATCATTTTAATATATTCAGGATTATAAATTCTTCTATTCATTCGTTTTCCACTTTTTGTTGGAACTTTACGGATGCAATAAATGGAAACATCATTTTCTTTTGGATTTTCAATTATTTTTATTTCATCTTCGTCACATTTATGTGGTCTTTCACCTTTATTCCATCTATGCCACGTAATTGAAAACACACGTCCGTTATATCTATAAATTAGTTCACTTTCACATCCTTTATATTCAGTTACTAATTCACATCCTTCATTTTTAAATTGTTCTTTAATCCATTCAGGATTTAAACTGTGACCTGAGCGAGCTGAAATCTCAGATGTATTTGTGTTTTCATGACTCGAAGAGTCTGAACCTGAAGGGTTCTTAGGTAATTTGTCATTTATTTTATCATTTTTAATTACATTTTGATTAGATTTAATTAAAAAATTGTATTCATTTAATTGCTTGATTCCCCATTTCTTCATTAGCTCAGACGAAACGATTGCCATATATATTGTCTCTTTCATCCGAATAAAAAAATTAAATTATTTTTAAAATTAACTTAAAAAATTAGTTGCCCGGAAATACACTCTATATATAGATGTAGTCATACATGCTCTATATTAAGAATGTCAAGTAACCCCCTTACTATACTACTCAAAATTATTTTAGTCGAGAGCCAAAATTTTTTGATATTTATCTGTTTCATTCTATATAAGTTTCATATTTATCATCTTTATAAATAAAATGATTTAACCTTAAATACAAAATGATTTTGTTTTTGATTTCTTGGTTCTGGAACAGATACAAGTTTTTAGAGTCCGAGTGGGATATTTACAGCTATGATGGAAGCGAGAAGTTCACTGCTGAATTCCATTACGTGAGCACAGTAAAAGAATACGCCTTAACGCTTTGGGACGATAATGGCGATAACTTAAACCCAAATTCTATAACGCAATTGGACACTTCTATACTTTACGCTGCAAAATTTTCACTCAGTGGCAACAGAATCAATGGAACTTACATTGACCCATCAGAACCTGAAAATATCAAAACATTTGATACAATAGTCGATGAAAAAGGTGATGGAAATTACGACATTCAAGTTTCGCTCGCTAATTTCATTACTTTAGATGTTGAATTATATAATGAATCGATGGTCAATGTTTTAGTTGTCCAATCCGGACTCGGAATTGTGGCCAAATACAGAGCAGCTTTGCATGATAAGCTTCAGACAAGATTTAGAATTCCAAACTCGTGGTTAACATATGTAACCGTTGGTGTTTTCTTGTTGCTTCAGCTCAAGTCTATGTTCTCTATGTGTTCACAAGAGTTGGGCAAAGATAAGAAAACTCCTTTCGAAAAATTCACGAAACAGATCACAAAAGCGTACGACACGATCAAGAATGAAAAAAATGCCTCTGATGGTGAAGAGGAAGAGAAGAAAGAAGAAACAAAGGCTCAAAATCAAAAATATCAAAATAAGAAAAACAAAAGCAAGAAGCAAAAAGGAAAGAACAAAGCCAAAAGAGAGTAACTTATTGAATTTCATTGATAATATTATTAATTTTTTTATATTATTTTTATATTTAATTTTATTAATGTTATTATGAACCGATTCTTTGTTTATATTTTTATAATGCATCGATATGTATAAATATAATTTGATTTTTGAATTAAGTTATCAATATAAATGAAATTTCAAAATATTTATTTCATAATCAGCATTGGCTGACGAGAAAATATACTATTTTTAGATTTTTATGGTGATTGTTTAATATAAGGCATTGAATCAAGAAAATATATTTTTATTGGATTGGATTGATAAAATAATGAATTGTATTTTCAATTATGGAAAAGAAGGGAGAGACAATAGCAAAGTATACAGAGATGGTAATGATGGTGTGTTTGGAAAAGGAGGGGACAATAATAACGAATATGGAGCGGGTGGTGGAAGTGGTTATTTTGGTGGCGGTGGATCTTCATTTATATCTGGCCATGAAGGCTGTATTACAATCAGCGAAGCAATGATATCAATATCGTCTGCTTTCAAGACGAATAGTGAATATTTTTCAGGAATTGTTTTCAAGGAAACAAAAATTGATGATCGAAAGTTAAAAATAATACCTCTTTCTAAATACATAAATGAAATAATATCTATATAGAATAGAAGGTCTCTTTATGACCTCTATAGACTATTAGTGTTAATAAAAATGCGTTTTTCATTATACAAACAAAATAACAAATAATATTTATTTCTGGTTGTTGATAGCAACAAGTAACTTTTCGAGGCCTAAAGAAACACCCTCGAAAAGCGATGCAGGGATAATGTGCTCATCTGAAATACCTAACTGAGTGAGAAGCCATTGAACATTTGGCTTGAGACTTGCACCAATGCCGACTTTGAAACCTGGATTGAAAGAATATTTGTTGGGGACGAATTGATACTGAATCTTCTTTGGTTTCGGCTTTTCCTGTATTGGAGATGATGCAATGTTATCCATACTGAGTTGCTTGGCAGCGTATTTAAGGAGATCAACAAGGAATTCGTAATCTGTTAGAGTTAATGTTGGCTCAATAAGTCCATCGAAGTTTGTGACAAAGTCGTAATGAATCATTGAACCATTGAGACCGATTTGGACTGTGTCTAAGTCGCCTGTTATCGCAGGAAGCTTCAGAATCTCTCTGAGCGATGGTTTGTTCGTGCTCATTATCATCTTTCCGAGAACAATTGGCTTGAAAGCGAAGTTGAGATCGCGTGATATTCTTTCCATCGTGTCTGTGGATATTCCAAGGCTTAAGTTGACACCACCAATGTTGAGGCGAATTGATTCTGTGTCCTTGAAGTAGTAACGGAACAGTTCGACCTTGACACCTGATGTCAAGAAGATGAGGCGGCTGTTTGGTGGTACAACAACAGGTAGAGGCGTTGCTACCTTTGGTTTAGGAACAGTTGTGCGATTTGCTCTTTGGATGCCAATCATTATTGGATCCGCAACTGTGTGATAGAAGCTCAATAAGTTTGGAACTGTCTGTGCTGTCGCTGATACAACAGGAGATTCGATTGACGCGAGCATGATTGAATATGGCCCTGTCTTCTTGATCGAGGAACGTGTGATGAGATTGATTCTTTCAACAGTGATGGATAAGAACTGATCTTCGAGAGATCTCATTTCCGCAGAAAGCTTTCCTAAGATGAAGAGAAGTTTCGATGATTTCTTCGATGACTGTTCCTTCATGAAGTAAATTGTTTCGATTCCAATATCACTCGTGAGTCTTCCGAATGAGTTGAGCGAAATAGAGTCGACAGTTAAGAACATAAGTTCTTTCGAGATTTCAGCTCTGATTGGATATAACTTGAACAGCATATTTCCTGCTCCGCTTGTGTAGTTGAAATATAAGTCGATGGAATTCAGCAACAACTTCAGCTTGAAGTTTGTATCGCTTTCCGGCTTCGGTGGAGCAGTTTGAGGCGGTGGTGGAATCGGAATCTTCGGTGGGGAATCTGGTGATGGGAATTTCTCTTCGTTGAACACTTTGAGTAGTGGTTGGACCCAAACATCGTTGAACAAAGAGATTTCTTCGATTTTATCAGATGATATAGATATCTCAATCTTCGATATAACAACAGGAACTTCTGGGAGAATGAGGGATGCGTCAATGCGAGGAATAGTGAGCTCAAACAATCTTGCTGTGCGTGCATATGAATTCGTTGGCGTGTAAATGTTGTGTGTTCTTAGATAAATGTTGACAATTGAAGCATTCGTTGCGTTGTTTGTCGAACTATGAATGAGTTGAATCGCTGAAAATCCAACAACAGCAGAGATGTCTGATCTCCTTGGTTTGCATGATAAGCAGATCTCGAAGCATTTAGTGTTGAATATGATATCGTACTTGAACTTCTTCTCGATGTTATCCTTCATTAACAACAGCGCTGCTGAAGATGATTGAGGTGTGAGAGTCTTCGTCTCTTTCTTCTTCTTCGAAGATGGAGTGGGTTGAGTTTTCGCATTCTTTGATGCTCTTGGTGTTGTTGGAACCTTTGATTCCTGTTGTCCTGGTGTCAACTTGATTGTCTTCAACAACTTCATGATCCAATCGATGAGTGGTGGCGAGAATGTCGCTTTGACATCGTTCGGAATGTTGACGACAATGTAAGCGTGATTCTGCTTGAGAAGGAACTCCAATACAACGCGTGGAATTGGAACTGTGTTTGCAATTGGATTTAAGATGATTTCTGTATCAACACATCTGAAGTGTGCTTCAACTTCGAGCTCTTTGATAGACTTAGAATCATTCTCCTTATCTTTCTCTTCTTTCTCTTCGCCATCCTCTTCCTCTTCTTCGAAATCGCTCTCTGTGGTTCCTGTTGCACTGGATTGATCGCTATCACCGAGATCGATGACTTCCACGATCCTGACAATAGCTGTTGGGAATGTTGGGAAGAGCTTAACTTTGAGACCTGTGATATTTGCATCTGTTAAAACTCTGTTTTGGAATGAAGTAATACTTAATTCCAACTGATGGAGAGAAATGAGTGAAAGATTGTTGATCATGTCATCGTTCTGTCCCGAACGCATATTCGCTTCGAAAGCGTCTGAGCTTGGCCCTGTTGTTGTGGATGATTCCGCAGAGTTCAAAACAAGAGTGACGTCTGATATAGCAAAAACTGCTGCACTTGCCGTCTTCTTGTGGTGGCCGCTGATTCTTGTTTGGACGCATAATGAAATCGAAGGAATTGTGAGATGGCATTCTCCTGAGTGTTGAAGCGTGAGAGTGACTGAAGTGTTCCTGATCTCAAAGAAGAACTGTTGATCGATGATATCCGGGAAGTGGAGATTCTCTGTCTTGACGTCGAATCCCATTGACGTGAGCAACATTCCTGCACCTGAATCTGCAGCCTTTGCAATTGACTTGTTGATGTTTTTGATGAGTTTCTTGACCTTCTTCTGCTTCTTGACACGCTGCTGGATCGATTTTGCAAACATAGCAATACGAGTAATGTTGATGAGGAACTGCTGCGACAATGTAACGTTTGGATCTGAGATTGTAAATCTCAACATGTTGTTCATGAAGGAAATATAGAACTCTGTTGTGAGCTGTGCTTCGAAAACTTGGATTCCAAATCCTTGGATCTGTGCTTCGAATGCGAGATTTTCTGCAATTTCAAGATTGACGAACAAAGCCTCTAAACCAACAGTTGTTGAAATTTCTGGTAATGAGAATGAAACTTGTGGCATTAAGAACTGGAAATTGATATTGAAAGTCTGTTTGTTGGTAGGTTTCTTCGTTTCCTTGAGAGAAATTGTTTGCTCTGCCTTCTTTCTTGCTTCTTTGATTGCTTTCTTTTCTATCTGCGACAAAATCGTGTTCAGCAAGCAAACTAATTGTGTGACACTTTCTCCATCGCCGAGGAAATTGATCTGCCCGAGCATCAAGAATATCAAGAGATGGAGCTGCTCAACGTTGAAGCTTCCGTGCAGTAGTAATGGTGCAACTTGAACATTGAAGATGTTTGTGATAGAAATAATTGGTTCGTGGATGAAAGTGAAGAATGTCAAAATCGAATCTTCGTTGGAAACGAGTCCTGAAATTCCTGGTAACTGGAAAACAGCATATTGTGTTTCGTTCAATATACACTTAATTGTAATTGGTTCGACTAATATTGTTACGCACAAAGCATCCAAAATTTCTTTCAGCAAATCGTTCTTCTTCGGAGTGACTTCTTCAACTTTGAATGAATCTCTCTTGAGACTGTTTCTTCTTCTTGGCGTCAAAATTGTCTTCTGCTCTTCGATGTTGAAGCCCAGAGCCCTCTCTATGTGCTTGATTGGGTCGAGAACGAATGAAATTGGGAACTCGATGTTGATTGGTTCGATTCTGAAGGCGCCTTCGAGAGATTCCGAGCGCTGACAGATCGAAAAGCTCTTGAAGTTCGCGGTGAAGAAATCTGAGACTTGGAATGCCAAGTCATTGATTGACGCAGTAACAGAGAACCTTGTGGATGTCTCTAAGTAAGGATTGGATGTAATTGCTGCTGCTGCACGAGCGAGATCGATTGAAATTTCATTGAAACCGATGTGGACGTCGTTTATCAATATGTGAGCAAAGAGCTTTGTAGAACTTTGAGGTTTAACTGTAGGTTCATCTTCAGAGTCGATGTCTTCGATTATTGTATCCATTTGATTATCTTCACCAATAGACTTCAATGCTTCGATGAATTTGAGTATTGGCGGTCCTGTTTCAAGAGTCATTGACTTAATTCCTGCTGTCAAAGCGACCGTCTTTCCGGAGATTTCACCAGAGACTGGATATGGAACGACTTTGATGTAAGAAGCTTTCTCTGGGTCTGTAAATACAACTGAGAATGTTGGTAACTTGATATTGAGATATTTCGGTGGCTCATCGAGATTTGCCTCTGGATCGCCAACATTCTTGAAGTAGATGTTGAAGTTCATTAAGTCCATTGCCATGGCTGTTGTGTACATCGCAGTGATGTCTGCACAGTAATCAGGGTTCATGAATTGATTCACGACTTTGTACTGTGTTTCTCTTAATATCTTCTTCTCTTGATCATATTCTGGAGAGTTCTTAAGAAGAGCTATGAAGTCTTCCATTCTCTTTCCAAACACTGGCATGGGAAGACCAGAAAGCTCAACTTTAAGCGCTGATCCTATTAATCCGATGAGTTGTGGGGATCCTTGATTTAAATCAAGAGCGATTGGATCAATATTGACATTTGATTTCGCATTATTCATTGCAATAACAATATTAGGAACTTTCAAAGAGATATCCTGCTCTTCTTTATCGAATTTTGATGCACAAACTGTGACTTCGTTAATCTTAACGCTGATCTTATTTGTCATGTTCTCTAAATCTTTGTTGAGAAAAACTTTGATTATGTCAACGCACACTGTTAAAACGAAGTCTTGGTCGATAAGATTAACAGTTATCTTAGGCAAAAGAACTCCGATATTGTTCTGTCTGTAAAATTCAACAGTGCAGAACTCAGACTCCATGTCACGCGCGTAAGAATCAAGAAGCATTGAGTTGGATTTGAAATTCATCATCTCAATCAAAGCAGCAAGAACAGGAATTGTTACAGAACTGACATTAACAATGAGATTGTGTGGAATGCAGACATCCATTTCCATTTTAACTCTCGAGAATTTATCTTTGATCTCAGCAGTAAATTGTGTTGGATCAACTTCGCTCGCAATATCACGTGTTAGAATTCCAGGGAAGTTATGTGAATAAACTCGGCAGACTTTGAAATGATAGCTCCAAGCTGCCAATTGTTGTGGCGTGCAGAATAACTTCTTTGTTTTGTAATTAATAACAGGAATCTCTAATGTGTAAGCTCCACCTTCAAATGGATTGGATGCGAGTTCTTGCGAGAGATCTATTTCTTCTTTGAGAGTTGCTGTGTAAGCGTTAGGATCAAATATCTCAGGATTAGTGAAGAAATTCTCAGGAAGATCCGGAACTTCGCTCCATAAGAATGGATATCGCTTGAGATTCTTATCAAACTGTCTTAACAACTCTGCTTGCTTTACTATATCTTCTTTGTTGCCATCGTATCTTCCATTTCTCAACAAGTTTAAATATAGCGTTGTTCTGAACATTGGTATCAATGGACCATTGTCGTATTCTTGAATCAAATGAATAACATCGATGGAAGGAATCACGACATACATGTGAGTGTGAAAATCCTCGTCAATCAAGTTATCCATCAATACGCTGATACCAGAAGGAAGCAAAGCAGCAAGAACACCTAATTGTCCCATATCAACATAAAGTGTGATGTCATAAACACTAACAGAAATATTCCGCAAATAATAAAAATACCAATGATCGAAATTACTAATAGGACGTGAATCTTCCGAGAACCAGTGATGAATGAATGATGTGGTAATCTCTAGACCTGATAGGATATGTGGTAAAAGCGCAAAACCAGCTAATTTTCCAATAGTAACATTGATATCGCTTGATGTTGTAATGCCTGGCTTTGCAGCAATATATCTCAATTCTACACCAAGTCCATCCATGTGTACTAAACCAACAGCATCGTTCATCTCCTTCTCTCCAATCTGCTCCTTGTAGAATACTTCGTAAGGAAAGTCTGATGAAGGAATGTTTGCAACAATTGACTCGATATTGAGCAAAACTTGGAAATAAGGGAAAATGCTTTCAACTGTTAACACCATATTGCTTATAGTACCAACGGCACAGTTCTTTGTGTCATACATCTGATAAGGAACTTTCAATGTACCTGTGTCGATGCTTAAAACAACAGAAATGTGGAATTTGTATGGAACATATGTTGGTTTGTTTCTCTCCGCCAATTCTTTGAGTGTTTCGGGGAATTTCTTTTCAGCACTTGTGTAGTTAACAATGACATCGAGAATAGAAAAGATGAAGCTAAAGTCGCATAAGCCACTGGCTTTTGAAATCTTCAATGTCAATGGAAAACTTGCATCACCACCGGCCTTTGCAGACCATCTGTATTCACCTTTGATTAACATTCGTTCGAATGCGAGGTAATTGTTTATATCTGTTCCTCTTCTGATCCTGTTCATGTGATTTGGTGGCAAAACAAATTCTGCACCACCTTGGACCATATCTATTGAGAAACTGATTCCTTTCTTTTCAGCATTATATTCCGTAAACGGTGCAGTCATTCTGAATGTCATTCCTGCTAATTTGATATCCAAGTGTTGATGTGCGTCTGGATTTTCGACTTGTGAGTAATCAGGTGATTTCTCCATCAGTAATTTCACTGTTACTGGTGACATATCAACAACGATGTAATAACTCCATGGGAAGAAGTTATGCGCTGTGTCTGGGACTGTTTGGAATGGATAATATGAAGCCCAATCAGTTCCAAGATTTGTGAGAAAATCAATGTGATATGGATGTAAAAACACATTTACATTTTCGAATTTGCAAAAGACTGATGTTTGGGTGACATCGTGCCACCTTTCTTTATAGAAGTTTCCCATTTCAACGTTCAACGAATCAGCTGTTATTAAGTTTTCTGGACCTAATGATGATGAAATTTTTGGTGATTTGATTTCTGCAGAAACAGTTATCTTACACTCGTCAATAGTGTTTGGATATTGAGCGCTGATTACTTCTATACGAGATCCTTCTTCACCAATAATTGCTAAAGATTCGTATGATAAAACTTGGGTTATAAAAGGTATTTTGAACGTGAATTTCTGTAAGAATGTAATCACGACTTCTAAGTTCTTAATGCGATTGTTATTTGGTGGATATAACACTGGATCGTTGAAATAGAATGGTAAAAAGAATTTCATAAATGCAACACGTAATTTGTCTGTGTAAGGTCCGTAAATTAATTGAGTTTCTTCATTAAACTTAACATCAATGATCCATCGCGGTTCTTCTGTTACTTGTTCTAATTCCGGAATTTCATCGTTAATGTAGCATCCAGGCATATCTGTGGTCATTGTAACAGAGACAATCTCTGACCTGACAACTGAGTGATACTTTTTTGATCGCTCTTGTATTTCTCTCATCGAAATTGCGAAGATTTCTGGATATTCGATTTGATGTGGATAAACAAGGAAGTCGAAGCCAGAAAAGAGAAGCTCTATTATGTATTTCATATGAGATTCCGGAGTTTCACGTGGTAAAAACGAATATCTTCCAAAAACGGTATTTGAATGAAGAACACAATAAGCAGGAAGCATGTCATTGCCGACTGTAATAGAGAGTGCCTTAATATCGAAAGAAAATGGTAGAATTGCGCGATAAATTACAGATAAAGGAAAAGTCTTTGGATCTTCGACTTGAGAACGCAAAAAATCAGTTATATCGCTTGATGAGGCACCATTTTTGATCTTTTCTGTTATTTCTTCGACTAAATCTGTTGAATATTTTCTGTTATATAAAGTTATCGAGACAGCGTTTAATTTTGCGTGAAATCTATCTTTGTAATCTGCTTTATCACCGGATAAATATGAAGATATAGGACGCCAATAGTACAATGTAGCACGAATTCGTCCGATATTTATTAAATAGTCTTCAGAGACGATTTGCACTCTATGCAATGTAAATTGACCTGTAAACATCGAAAATGAAAACCTTTCGAAGTGAATTGAAAGCGATTTCGGTAAAATCATCTTCATAAATATTTTATAAAAGATTGCAGTGAGATACTGCTGAAAAAAAAACAGGTAAATCAAAATAATAATGAAGGCGAGGAAGAAAACCAAAACAGATGGAGTGATTCCACTGCTGCTGAGAACTTCAGGCCATTCCATGTTTTATGAAAAACTTTTTCATCATTCTTTTTTCCACGGAAATAGGCATTCTGTACATCATAAAATCGATTCACTGATTCAAATTTGCGAAATTTCAAAAATAAGAGTGTTCATTTGATTAATAAACAAAATTGATCTATTTCAGTTATATAATTACTTTGGGTGGAGCTGATTAAAGCGAAATAAAACAGTTATCTTTGGACAATGTTAAGATATTATTTTGATGAATTAAGTTTTTCTTAGCTGCCCAATTATCTTTTAAATTTAGTCTCAACTATACTGCATCTTTATAGCCTCAGGTTTAATTTAAGGACGGCTTAAATATTTTATCATTTCAATATTAATTGATATGTAAAGCCTTAATCTTTAGATTTATAATAAAAAACTTCACTGTATCAATCCTTTATAATCAAATCTACTCTAACTCTTTTTTTATGATTCAGAGTATTTCTGATATTTTACATGGCAAATTCATGAGATATTGACGTGTAAAGTAGACATTTCTTATTTGTTTGAATGATCTCATATAATTTTTTCTTTGATAAGGACTTTACAAAACCAGATTTATTAATACAGTTAAATACTGTTACTTTAGATATCCTATACAAAATAATGGAATTTTGCCGTTTCAATTTTTATTTTTTTCATGAATAGACATTGGAGAGTTTTAAACCAACGTGAAATGTTAATGATTTTTATAATTCTACTTTACACCTATTACCTCATGATCGAGTACAAGAATAGCATGCAGCAATTTCATATCAAAGCGCATAAAATTAAAGCAATCAATCGATTAACACACATTCCAAATCTAACACGCGTTGAATGGAGCAAGCAAGATGTCATATGTCAAATTCAGATCAATCAATCGAATAATCCAATGATTAATGATTTAGGATTTTATTATAATTATGATCTTAAACATATGATGAAATTTTCTGGTCATCATAGCGTCTACAACCCAAAAACCGGGCTTACGATGCATGTTTTGCAACCCAAATATAACAGAGTCTCGTATGTTGCAAATCACATCGATTGCATATTGACTATATTTTCATCATGTTATGTCGCGAGCAATGGCGCTGTTTCTAACGGAACGCATGAAATAGAGAACTGTAACTATACTGGATTACCGTGGATGTATGAGTATCATCCAGGACCAGTAATACAATATTTAAATCGTGTAATTGCTTTTGGACATGGAATTAATAATTACGGACACTTTTGTTACGATACATTGTCTCCACTAATGCTTGTTCCACAGGATTTTCTGCAAAATTCTTATATTCTAGTATATTTCAAAGCAAGTTATAAAGAAAACATGTTCGAATTGCTTGGAATCCCTTTAAATAAAGTAATTTTTGGGGAAATGAATACATGGGTATATGGAGATCAAGTTTTAGTTTGTATGCATCCAAAACCACACCTCGTCCATTTTGGCCCTGCATTTAGAGCTCTTGTTACTAAGTTAAAGAAGAATTCAGGCGTTGGCAATATTGAACCTACAAGATATGTGTTTATGAACAGAATAATAAGGAAAATAAATAACTTTGACAAATGTTTTGCAGCACTTAAAGCAAACTTTAATGTTCCTTTTGAACAACTGATTGCACAGAGCCTTAACATTACAGAGCAAATTAAACTCTTTTCAACGTTTAAGTTAATTATTACTATTAGCGGAAGTAATTGCTTTCATTTTGGTTTTATGAAAGAAAAAACTGTTGCTGTTGTTATTTGTTCAGCTCAATTTGATTATTCTGCATTTTTGGCTGCAAATTGTGTTTATGTTAGAACTGTTGTGTTTGGAAATGAAGAATTTAATCATGATTATGGAGGTCCTATAAATGTAACGAGACTGATAGATACAACAAAAGTTGGATTGTATTTTTTGGAGCATCAAAAATGGCCAAACTTAATCGAGCATGATGGATATCTCGCATAGGTTTAGATTATCACTACTAATACCAATCAAACAAGGACCTCTGGTACTTCATATTTTCTTGAAATCTCGAAGTAGTAAAGTTATTCCAAATATGGATATGCGCCACTTGTTTATGCTGAGAAAAACTTCATTGAGTTTCATGCAAGATTTTATAAATCTATAAGCTACACTATGTTCATATAATATGCCATGATAGCTAAGATAACAATATGAATGCTATTAATGATCATGTCTCGAATTGATTAATGAGAATTTTCAATCGGCAAAAAAACGATAAGATTTTTTTTCTTCGAAGAGAAATTGTAATTCCTTTCTTTTATTATTTAAACATAACACCTATAACTCCACCAAATGATCACATTGAACGGCACCCTTCACTAATGAGATTTAAAAATATCAAGATTTATTTTTGCCATAATATTGACATATAACAAAATTGAGTATATAGATAAAAAATTTAAGTTTTATAATATATATTGTATGAGTTGTATAGTTTGAATATGTGTATATAAGGAGAAAAACACAAGAGAAATTGTTGGGAAGAGAAGCAAAAACAAGCGAACTTGATATACGATTTTGAGGATTCCAGTCTATGTCTGCGAAAGCGGAATGGATTTATGATTATGTAAGATAGAACGGTTCACATCCAAAACTCGAAAAGTGACGGGAGGTTTGACAAATGGGACTTATCAAGCACTTCTTTGTCATCAACTCACGTGGCAACCCCATCATCATCCGTGCCTTCCTCGACGAGACAAACCTCTCCATTGTCGAAGACTTCTACCAAAGAATGACTGAGCAGCCACCGCCACCACCAATTTTCAGATTAGAGCAGCTCACCTATTGCTGGGTAAACTGCGCCGGCCTTTACTTCGCTCTAGCGACACCGGAGAATATGTCTCCAGCAACACTTGAGCTCTTGCTCCGCCGTATTACAGTCGTTCTCTCTGACTATCTCGGCAAGTGCACAGAACTTTCGATTCAAAAGAATCTCGCGCTCTGCTACGAAGTCGTTGATGAAGTTCTCGCTTTCGGCTGCCCACAGGCAACAGATTCTTCGATGCTTCTTCACCTCGTCCACAACGAAGTTGAATACGATCAAAACTTCCTCACTACATTCCTCCAGACAGAAATATTCCCTGGTGAAGGATTTGACCGCCCACTTGCCCTCAAGACATCTGAGCGTACAAAGACTAACAATGAAATCTTCATTGTCCTCGCAGAAAAACTCTCGTTGTCTATGACAGCCCAGGGTAACATCCTCAACTCAAACATCAGCGGTATTTGCACAGTTAAGTCTTATCTTCAGGGCGTTCCAAGCTGCACACTCCAGCTCGACCCACAGGCTTTCTTCAAGACACGCAACATGCCAAAGAACTTACTTTTCGAGTACGATGATATTACTTTCGCTCCATATGCTGTAACAACATCTTTCGACTCTGATCGCTCAATTTCTTTCTGTCCACCACAGGGTTCATCTCTTCTCTTCACATATCGTACAACACGCGCTCCACGCCCACCGCCGTTCACAGTTACACCAGTTTTCGAAAATACTCAGCCAAAGGTTGTTGTTGTTCGTGTTTCCATCACATCAACATTCCCAGCTGAAATCAAGGCTACTGACGTTTCTATCATATTCCAGTGCCCTGTTGAGACTTCATCTGCCTCATGCGAACTCCCACAGTCTGTCTTAGACAAGCAGTCCGGAGAATTCGATAATAAGAACCGCCAGGTTGTCTGGAGGATCAAGGAGTTTAACGGCCTCGCCGAATACTCTGCTCGTTTCCGCTTTATCTTTGATAACGGTATCCCAGGAGCTGCAGAGACCCTCCTCGGCCCAATTGCTATCGATTTCACAATCGCTGGCCCATTGCCATCTGGTATCAGTATTAAGAACTTCCTTGTATCTACACAAGGTACATCTAATGAACCTCATAAGTGGATGAAGGAACTTACGCAGGCTGGAAGCTATACATTCAACTTCATCTAAATGATAACTTTTCTTTTATAAATCCAGCTCGATATTTTAAATGATTAGATTTATGCAATTAAAGTACGTCATCGAATTTTACTCTACTTTCCTGATACGTCTTTATTACGATGATCTCTAAATTTTGTTTTATCGATGTCGAATAATTTGATATTTTGTGTAAATTAACTTTTCCTTTGAGATATAGCTATAGATCCTCGAACTATCATAAAATCCAATGCCAAAATCGCGCGCCCCTAAAAAATAAAAAGGCTATTTTTAAAAAATCAATTTTATTATTATTTAAAAATTTATTTTTCTCTATCATTTATAAACATTTTCGATTTTTCAAATTTAAAAAACATTAATAAAATAGGTTTACGTCATATCTAGTTTATCAATTTGCTGTTTTTAAAATTTGTTTGGATAATTTTTTAATATTCCTTTATTTCGAATTATTTTTGATGGAGATGTCATACCTGTAGACAAAAACACTCATTAACTACTCAAAACATGAAAATATTTAGAATAACAAACAAAATTAGTGAATAAACCTAATATAATAGCTGTTTCCATTATGAATCTCATGGACATCATACTTATGGTATAATCTCATTTCTGGATAAAATTCAAGCTTTTGGGCTTCTATCAATTTCTCAACCGCTGCAATTACAGGGAAAAGATACATTGGACCTTTTCCTTCATAGTGATTTACATTTCTATGCTGTATTCCTATGCAGAACATTCCTAATTTGCAGCACAAAGCGTTGTTTGGAAGGTCAACTAAATGCCCATAAAGTATAAAAATTGCTGATCTTTCATGAAAAGAGCATTATAAGCAATTGAACCACTGCTTGTAACCAAGAATTTGACCTCTTCAAAGGCTTTCGCTCTATCTTTGAGTGTGCAATTCATATCTAGCATCTCGAACTTCACTGTTTTAAATTTATCATTAAGAAGTGCTTGAAGATAATCAAAGTTCGTGAAATATCGACGTTCATTTGGCTTTCTGTTTAACAAACTGTATTTTGTTGGCCTTATTTTATCTAGCTCCAAGTTATGCCTAAACATGTCATGCATTTGTGGAAATGAATATCTAATGAATTCGTGCTCTTCATGGTCAGGAACAATCGAATATAAAACATCACAATGAACAAAAGTTGATTCTTGTTGAGGCCACTGATAAAGTCTCAAATTAGTGATGCCAAGCAAGTGTAGATACTCCATGAGCTGGTTGTCATCACAGTCATGGAAAACAAACGGGTCCTGTTCGAGAATCTCTGAAGGATAAGCAATAATTGATGCGAGAACATCGTGAATATTATGTCCAAAAGTATTCCAATATTTATTAGCTGTAATAGCATTTGGAACGTGTCCTCTAACACTGAACGTTTTATTCGTTGATTCACCTCTGTAAAAGTTAAATCTTTGCGTGCATGTCGCGATATGCTCTGATTGAACTAATGCATTCTTAAATGTATATAATCTGAAATTAGTTTTGAAAATACAACTTTCTGGATAGGGAACTTTATCATTTCTTTTGTTTGTCGCAAACAAAATATAAGTATTTAAATATCGACTTGTGAAATCCATGGTGTAAGTCATCTTTTCATAATTAACGTTGTCAGTTCCATTATAAAATCGATAATCAACGCCTTGGCCTCTTAAAGTGACAGAGAATTCCCGCTTGATGATTTTCTGTCGGAATAGAAATATCCAGTATAGGAATTGCATTGCAAACATGTTTGTGCATAATTTCCGAATTTTTTTTTTGTTCATTGAAATTTTTGACTACAATTTGATTCAGAAAATTGAAATATTGATTTTCCATCAGAAAATATAAAACAGTAACGTTGGAGTTTGTTCTGGAAAAAAATTTTGGTTGGAAAATAAAAATGAAAAAGTATTGCACCGCCCGGGAATCGAACCCGGACCCCCACCTTGGCAAGGTGAAATTCTACCATTAGACCAGCGGTGCTATACAGTAATAGCAATTATTAGAATTCTAATTAAATAGAAATTTATTGATGATTCTTCAAGAAGATGTTGATTTGAACTCATTACTTAATAGTGATAATATTTGATGTCAATACATACACATTATTATACTATATATCTAGATATATTATTGACACGCATTGGACACCCTATAACTCTTCAATCTTCCTATTTTTCTCATTATTATTTCCTTCGAGAGCATCATATAATATATTTTCATTTCACTCAATGCTTTTCGATAGTATAAGTTTTTCCTTAATGTTTATAATGAAATGAGAGGTTTTCATCAATTCATTACTTTTGAAGTGGAGATTGAAGCGAAAGAAGTAATTAATTCCGGCGAAATAGAATCATTTCAAGAAGTACTTGACATATTACTTCAGAATGATGATAAAGATGATGCTTCTATCGATCCTATTTTTGAAAAAATCAAACATATTTCCACAGACACGTTTTATTCCTTTATAAGCTCTCTTGACTCAACATACATCGTCAGGATACTTAGTGAATGCGATAGGAAACACTTTATACTAATCATTTGCAAAATATTGATTTCGATTTCAACAAATGTTGAAGAAATGCCTGATTTTATAACAACAAATATGATAGGTACTATATTTTCATACTTCCACACATATTATTACGAAACAGATTCTTACACACAAGAAAAAATTTTATTAGCATTCGGAAATCTTTATTTATTGTCTCAAGACATTCGCGATGTACTGATGTCATCAGATTTCATGCAAATCATTCTTAATTTAGAACCAATTGATTTAGATATACAAGAAACATATTTTTCGACAATATCTTATCTTCTTTATTATCCATATAACCACGAGCAGTTAATAGATATCGCCTGGAGGATATCATGTCATGAAATTGATTCTTTTGCTGATATTGGTTATCAAGCGTTAATTTATGCGACAAAATGGACAGACACAGTGAAAATCATGATAAATTCAGACAAATCTAAGATTGACAAAATACTACAAGCAATGATAAGCGATTCTTTTAATTTAAGAAATAATTCTGTGCGCTTACTGTGCAAAGTGATAGAATCAATTGATGATAATATACTTCATACAGTAATTCAATGCATAAAACTAGATCAATCCAATGCTGCAGCAAATTGCATGAAATTTTTATTTATTCATATGAATCAACAAGTAATTCAGATTTTGCATGATGAAGAGGTGTTTAAAGTCATTTATGATTCTGAATTCGTTGTTAAAGCAAGTTTTCTAGAATTAATTAGCAAATTTGATTCAAATATATCGATTTCTATATTGTTTGATGATACTTTATTTGACTTTTTGGATTCTATTATCGAAGAATCAGAAACTCATATCTCATTTTGTGCTGCTGTTATAATTGGAAAGTTATATTCCGAAGATTTAGAATGGAAACAGAAAGTCGTTGATTATGTGAGCGAAAACGATTTTGCTAACAATTTAATGAGTGAATACGACGTTCCTGAAGATTTATTAGAAAAGAAACGTTTTATTGAAATTTTGTTTTAGGAGCGGATTATAATATTCTGAAATCATATAGTGAATTTCATAATTATGGTTGTTCAGCATTATCTAAAGTGAATGGATTATCTACAGCAGGCATACTTGGAATCTCTATTCTATCTGCAGTCGATTCAGCTGATTGTTTCCGGAACATTCCTTCTTCAGTTGTGTCTGACTCGAAATCATTCTTGAATAGATCATCATCACCATCAATGCTTTCTCCAGCGCTGTATATTGCGTTCTCTGATGTGACAGCAACTGAGTTCATGAAGTTTTTGTCTTATTGAACATCTTCTTCAGGGATTTCTAATGATTCTTCTTCATTAGAATCCTTCCTCATTTTGATTGTTATAATGACAGCAATCAAAATAATCAGTAAGAGGCAAGCTACACCTGCTACAACAAATATCCACCACGGAGTCTTCTTTGAGCTTTGATTTTCATCTTTGCTTTGTCCTGCTAAACATTCCAAAACCATATACGTGTAAGAATGGACTTCAAAGAATGATTCCTGGCCATCTATGATTATAATGTACTCGAACACTGTTGGAACTTTGACTTGAGAAGTTCCGTTGATCAGGAAAATCGACTCTGAAGTAACAGATGTCATTCTTGTAATCAATGTCGTCTGTCTGTTTGGATATCTTGGAATTGGAGCTGGAAGTCTTGTTCTCACTGGCGAAGGTTCAGGGCTTGGCTCAGGAGTTGGCTCCGGTGATGGTGTTGGCTCAAGAGAGGCCGTTGGAGGAGGTGGAATCACCCAAACGCTGTGTGTTTTTTTGAGCTCTGCTTTTATATGTGTCTGTAACGGTGATTGTGAACGTGTACTGCGTGCGCTCTGTTACTGGTGGTGCTTTGTAAGAAAATGTCAAGTAATGATCGCGATTATCAGATCTGAATGTTTCTGATTGCTCTTCAAATGGAGGAGCTGTAACGCTTACAGTTAAATCTTCGTTGACACTTTGATCCAGAACGGAGAATGACAATAGAATAGTTTCTGAAGAAACAAATTCCGATTTTTCTGTAAATACATTGCGAACCTGTGGATCATAAGGGACCTCAGTGTTGAGCTTGTAAGCGTAGACGTTCTCTGATTCAATTCCGAATTCATCGATTGCCAAAATCGCCAAAACTTGTTCTCTTATATACAATGGAAGATTAAAGTCGAGCTCAAACCGCTGATCGCTATCGTTCGTTACAACTTCCTTTATTATGTTTGTTCCATCATCAAATTTAAATACGATGTTTGCTTTCGTTGCAGCATTGATTGTACCTGCCAAATGGATTGGAACATCTATGAAGTAGTGATCTGCAGCGAACTGGGTGCCAATTGTTAATGTTAGGACCTTAGAAACAACAAAATCTGCTCCAAGCATATTGGACTTTAATCCAAAAGAATCAACAGCATACATGTAGAGAGGATGCTTTCCATATGCACTTGGAAGGCTTACTGTTCTTGTAGGAATTGCTTTTGAGTGATCATAAACTCTTGTTGTGAAAGAATCGATTTCTTGGGGTTCATTGTTGCCATCTTTGACATAAGTGGATAAGAGTGTTTTCCTTAAGAGAAGAGTACTATCCTGTGATCTCAATTTGTTCATTTTTCTCGTAAAATTTCTTAAACTTCAATGGAGATGAGATTGAAGGTGGATATTGTATAACATAGTCTGCTGCAACGAGATATGAATAGTACTTCGTTTCTAATGGCTTTATTTTGCGATCAATCCAACCAAAACAAACTTTCGTTCTTTCAGGTCCGTATTCTGTTCTTTCTGTTAAGTTATCCCACAGTCTGTATTTTTCGAATGAAGAAAGGGTTTCTTTTGTTGTATAATGCAAGAAATCAACATCTGTAGCTCCATCTGTGTTTTGGATCAAGAGAGTGAATGTAAGGTTGGTACTTGATTTAAAGCACAAATTACATCACTAATTGTTGCGGTTGATTTGAACTTTAAGGTAAATTCTATACTTTTGACGTTTTCACAATCAAATACTCTATCATCAAAGTTTCAGTCTATATATCACGAACCTGATGGATGAACAACTGTATTTAATTCTTCTTCTGTTATCGGTCTAAGATTATTATTTTCCCAAATAGCAATGTCCTCTGTATCACCAAAATGAAATGATAATTTATTTATAATATCAAAAGGATCTTTTGGGGAGGATAGAATAATTCCCATTTATAATGTAATAAAAATAAAATTATATTCCAAATAATGCATTAAAATAACATAAATTTGGCCTCAAGCAAAAATTCTGACACTTTTAATAATTTGTCTGGGTTCTAATTCCATTTCTTCATTAATATTAGTATCAGAACCCTCGTCGCGTGATGTTTCATCATCGCAGCC
Organism: Trichomonas tenax; assembly: GCA_023091735.1. NCBI lineage: Eukaryota > Parabasalia > Trichomonadida > Trichomonadidae > Trichomonas > Trichomonas tenax. The sequence continues at coordinate 23,597 of JALKBU010000234.1, forward strand.
CAACAATAATGTTAGTCCAGAATATTCAAAATTGTTTAGGTAATTACTATCTAACATTAATTTAATAATAAATAAAAATATATGTTTCAAGATTTAACATTTGAAAATAAATTAAAAATTTTTGAAATAAATATTAAATATAGTAATTTTCTGTACGCTCTTTTTGATAATATTCATAGTAAAAATAAAAATGTTATTGCTGAAAATTATAACAAGATAAATATTTTTTGGACTATTACAAAAAACACTAAACTTAATTCTCTGAAAGAACACTTTTTCATCGATATTCCATCATATAAATTCCTAGATAAATATTATAAAGAAATTTCTCAAGTTATTTCTGATGAAAATTATTATATGAAAGGATTTAAAACGTTCGTAGATAATAATTCGAAAATAATAAATTATATTTATATTTATATCAGAAACTTATACAACGTGATTATCATGATGAAAATATAATGGGTATAATTTATGATAAACATATAAAATCCATATTATTTGAGTGTGCTCTTTATAATAAAGCCAACTCTACAAAATTCGAAACATTACCCAAAGATATACAAAAACGTATTAAGAAAATACTTACAAAAATGTCGACCAAGGATATGTATGAATATTATAAATATAATTATAACATTTATAATATTTACAAAAATAAACGAATTAATGAAATCAAGATTTATGAAGATAGTGAAAATAAAAAATTATTAGATAAAATTCAAACAAATAATTCACAATTAAATTCAGCAAATAAATACAAGAATATGAATCCTTGGAAAACACAATCAAAGTTTATGGAATATGCTCATCGTAATAAATGGACAGATGAAACTATTACTAATAAATGGGAAGATATAAAACCTGTATCATTCGATTTTAAATCTAATAGAAAATACTTTATGAATATAGTTGCCCCAAAGAATACGGTAATTATCGATTATTTTATTTCTAAGAATTTTGTATGGTTATTTGTTGTTGAAGTTAATACTAGAAAGTTATATGCTGTATTATCACCAGGATATAGATATCATAAGAACCATTGGATAATTTCTAAAGATATTAAATCATATATGACTAAAGAAAATACTATGGCATCATTAATTTGTTTAATGGATAACGATATAAATATCCAAAATATTATCTGTGACAAAGAACCGGCATTTGGTCCAACATTTCAAACATGGTGTGCTATTAATAACATTGGTTTCAGACAATATATTGTTAATAATGTTAAAGATTTTGTTACCCAAGATGAAACTCGTAAAATTCATACTACGTTAGCAATTTTGGATAGAATATGTAGAACAATAAGTACTATGAATTATAATATGGGTTACGGTAAAGATATTACGCCAGAACGTGTGAATTTCCTAGTTAATGAATACAATAATTCACCTAATGGAACATTCTCTAAATTTTTCAAAAGACCAGTTGCCCTAAATGATATGACAGGCGATATGGAACGTAAATATTGTTTGGAAATGGCTAAGGAAAATTTTGTAACAGCATCTATGCCTAAATATGATGTTGTTGGTAAAATTGTCGAAATTTATAATATAGCAAATACCATAGATAAAATTAAACCAAAAACATTAGGTAGATTTAAATTTACATCTAAAATGTTGTGAATGTTCACCATTATAATTTTCTAATCCATCATAATAAATTTTCTTACCGATAGAAATGTGATAAATACAATAACAGTTAGGTAATTCATCGAAATCCTTATGAAATTGCCCCATATCTGAACCAATAAGTTCTCTGTTATGTAATTTCTTAAATTCTTCAGCCAATGTATTAATTAAATTATCTTGGATATGAATACTAACTGTATCTTAATAATAAAGTGGTATGTTAAGATCTTCAGCTAAACACTTTACTTCATTCATTATACGTTTTGACATCAATAAAACACTTACGCCAAATACTGGATTATTAAATTGCGTATCTAATACTTTATTTAATTTAAAGAATGTAATATCAGAATTTTCTATTTTATATGTTTCTTCAACTTGATGCCAATGTGAATATAAATAATAATCTGCTTTATCATTTGTTACATAGGCATTTCTTGTTTTAATGGATTTCTGAATAGATTTACCGTAACTAGCATTCATAATAAGTTTCAGAACTTCTTGTGTGGGATTTTTTTCTTTTTTATATTGTCTACGCAAATCATAAACTTTACGAATAACATTACGAATTCTATGTGTTCTATTACCTAACCAATAAATTCCACCAATTATTTTATATGAAATTTCTTGATATTTGACTAAATCTTGTAACGTAATTAGATCCACACGCATATTACAACATTCGTTCACATTATGATTCCATACGGTCATGGTCACACCGTGCCCATTCAATCCCATTTTATCCTTTGGTCCAATGGAATTAGACTGCGTTATGCGCTTAACTATTAATGGGAAATGTCTGGATTTATTTACTGAACAAATTTCGATATCCACAACAAAATAACTAATGTAATTATTATCTGTAGGAATTGTTTGATTTTCTTCAAAACAATGTTTAAGCAAATAATGTGGGGAATTCTTATCATAAATTTTATCATCGATATAATTACTGGGAATTATTTGTGGTTTACCTTCAACTTCAAATAATCTAGCCATAGCAGATGGATATAAACTACACGCATCAAAAATCGTTAAGTTTATCTTTGATTTTATATCTGAAATTATCTCTAGTCATACATCTACCGCCATAAATAGCACCCATTATGTAATCTTTAATATTTCCGGAAATTTCATACAAATTGCCATTTGGATAAAATACTTCACGATTTAAAAATTTATTTGATAATGATGATGCTGTTGTTATATTAAATATATCTATATTAATTAATTCGGATAAACATACCTGATGAAATGCGTTAAAACCTATACGCAAAACATTTACATCTTGTGTACAGTAAAATTCATATTTGTTGGTTTAGATATTTTTTCATGTTTTGTAAAATAAATCTCATCAAAAAATTCCAAATATATTTATGTACCATCATCTGAAGCATTTCCTGGTAATTCTTCTAATTTATATACGTAATTACCATTTAATAAATTTTCAAATCTTTCCTTAAATGATGCGTTATCTATTGGTTGTGATTTTTCTAACCCATTAACCTTATAATGTATTAAAATATGTGTATCTAAAGACTGCGATGAAATATGTTTATGATAAAATTCTTTAAGTTTTTCACCAACTAATGGTAAATCATCAGTTTTGAATTGTGATAAATCCAATTTATATCCAAATGGATTATTATCAAGATTTTCGAATATTTTATTAACTTTAGATTTTCGAATATTTACCGGAACAATTTTCTCGAGATTTTCATGAGAAATTTTCTCTAACTGATTAATATAATTAACATCATTAGAAATATCTGGTGGATTCATATCGTTTAGATATTCCTCAGTAAATTTTTTGATTTTTAATTTCATTATTAATTTCTGTTTCAAATTTCGTAATTTTTTCATTATCAATATCATAATATTCTTCATTAATAGTTCTTTCTGTATAAAATTCACGTTTTTGTTTATTTAATCTATTATGAAATTCTTTAACAGTAGTATAATCAAAAATATCACCAGTATATCCGAGATTTTTTAACAGTTTCTTATATTGGGAAAAATTATAATTAAAATTATTTTTAGGATGTTTTTCAACGTGATAAGTATTTAAAACTTTAATAATTTGTTCGTGAGTGATTCCGGATATTATTTAATAAAAATAAAAAAATATAAATTTTTATAAAAATACCCCAAATTTTCCAAATTAATTTTGACATGTAAAAACTTACACATATTTTTATTTGACAAAATTTTAAGGTTATTTTGGTCAGGTGTGCCTAGAAAAATGATCAGCACAAGGTCCTGAATCGATTTTGGTTATGTATTACGAGAAAAATGATTTATCTATAATATTTTTAATCACAAATTTCTCGTCAACATAAGAAAATGTCATTCTTGTTGCAATTCATCAAGTTCCTTACTGAGTTCCTCGAACTGTTCGTCTAAGGCCTTCTTCTGCTTCTCAAGTTTCTTGATAAGAACCTTCAAGTTCTGATTCTTATAGATTAACTGATAACGCGGCATTTTGTACAATTCTTCCTTGCTAATTTCCCAACGTTCGGATGTTTCATTTGACTTACGCACATTTTCGCTATTTTCGAGGAAGTTCTTGAATTTCTTTTTGATCATTCTTTGATAATGTTCTTCAGCCTTTTCCTGGCAAGTAATATTAATTTCGTCTTCGTTCAAACCCAAGTTCTGGATCTGTACAGACAAACGGTCGGCTTCAATCGACACTTTAGAGGCCGTAGAGCGCCTAGAGATTTTTGATGCTTTTGAAGCTGATGATGCAACAGATTTGTTATCGTATTGCTTGGCCGGTGGTGGAGCTGGTTGGTCAAACTCTACTTTTTTCTTTTTCTTTCCTTGCTGAATTTCAAGAACATCCTCAGAAAGGTCTATTTTTGCTCCTTTTTCCTCTAATCTTTTATAATCGACCTGGACATTTTTTGTCGTCAATATTCCGTCCTCGGTTTCGATAATCGATTCGTTTTCGTCTGAAGAAGAAAACATATTGATTTTTGTCACTTTTAATCATTCTTTACACATTGACATTTTGACTTTTACAATGGAATTTACATGACCAATGTTTTCTTTCATCATTGCATGGTTTGTGCAATCATGTTTTAACTATGACGCTAACATATTTGATATATACATAATATGTTGAATCTTTCTATTAATTTTCTTTTCTATCACTTCAAATTTTGAAATGTTATTTAATTCCTTGATAAATAGATTTAGATAGAGTTAGCATATATTGCCATCTTAAAATTGCATTTGATTTATAGATTGATAATTGAATAACACACCTTGAGAATTAAATTCTAATTGATTTGACTTCAACTTTTGATTTTAAGTGTGCTATCTAAATGTTTAACAATTAACACATTATTTGAATGAGTGCTGTCTCTTCCAAAAACAATGAAGTCAAATGAATTGAATGAATATCAAATTCAAAATTAAATCTCTTCTCTTTACTTTATCATGTGTTTAAATCACTCTAAAAGTTCATGTTTTGCAATTTTACAATGTGTTTGTGCTATAACATAAAGAAAATAATAACCAAAATATATTTCATATTGCAATTTTATGTTTCTGAACGAAAAATCTAGGACAAAATTATCAAGCATTTAATAGATAGCATAGTTGTTAAATAAAATAGTCATTTTTATGTTTGTTTTTATTCTCGCTATTGAAAAGAAAGTTGTTGGTGATGGAAACTTAGTTCCAAACCGAAAACTTCCACATTTATACCATCATCCAGAATTCGATGAATGCGAAGGAATAAATACAATCCGTGTTGGAGAAAAATGCAAATGTATGGATGGCTTTCCATTTGGAGACCCGTACAAGAAGGGATGCTTCAAATGTACCGATCAATGCCATGCCGAAGCAAAATGCGTTTATCCAGGAAAATGCGAATGTAATCCAGGATTTTTCGGAAATGGAGTCTCACAATGCAGTGTTCCTGTACCAACACTTAACGGAGCAAACTCTTCTTCCATTTTTACGGTCGGAGGACAAAACGTTACCATAAATACAAATCCGATTTCGAATTTCATCCCTGCAAAAGCATACTGCCACTTCGATACAATCAACATTGAAGCGCAGTTTGTAAATTCAACAGTAATTCGCTGCCTTTCTCCACCTTTACCAGCTGGATTTTATAAAGTTAGCGTTTCATACGATAACACAACGTGGTCAGATGAAACTATCCTCGTAGAGTGCTCTCACGATGGCTTAACATTATCAATTAATTGGATTACTTGGGTTTTCATTTTCATCGTTAGTGCTGTTCTATTTGGTGTGTATAAGTTTTACGTGAAACCAAAACCAAAGAGCTATGAAGAAATGGCTGAAGTTCCACTTGCTGTAAGATAATTGTTATATTATTTTATTATTGAGCGAATATTTTCTATTACAATCACGAGTATAACTTGGCGAAAAGTTTTTAAAATAGTAAATGCATTGTTAGATGATAATATCAAAAATCTTTATTTCCACGAATTTTTTTTATATTTCAACAAGTATTATAAATTGACTTATACACAAGTGCACCAGTATAAAAATACATTGCTGGGTTGATATAATAAAAAATAATATTCATATTAATCAATTATGCTTTATTTCTATTTCAACTTTAAATATAAATAAAAAGCATGAATTTATGATAGTTCTATCAATTCTAGGCATGACATTGACATTTTTTCTATGAAAAAATATATATTTATAAACTAGCATTAGTATCATAGGAACAAATAGATATCATGCTTTTAAGATAAATCTGTCAACCCTAGATCATTTTATAATGAATTTATTGACAGATAAGATTTTTTGTTATATTGGCTTAGCATCATAAATACAAATAGCACTCATGTTTTAAAAATACCTGTAGAATTTACAATCAGATATATTGATATTTGTAAAAAAATATTTTTTTTAACAAAGTAAATAATTGCTTATTTATAATCCAAAAGCTATAGGCAAATGAGACATTATAAAAAGAAGGAAATAGGAAGGAAAAACAATTATTGTCCGTTATTTTGCCATGAAAGCGGACAGAATGAGCAAGTCTGCCGAATTTCACTGGCGAGGCGGTGACGTGCTCAAGGAGAAGGAGTACATCGATGCGGAGTACAAAAAAACTCTTGCTGAGTTTCGAAAATTCGTGATGATCAAGCAACAACTCGAAAAAGAGCTCGAAGCAGCGACAGCTGACCTCGAAGAGAAGCAGGGATACAGCGATGCCCTGCAGTCGTTTATGAATGGTACTGAACAAAGCGGAAAAGAATACGAATTAAAACAAAAATTAGATCAAATTCATAACGAGATTCAGCAAAAGAGCCAAGATCTCGCTGAAATGTCTGAGTGCCAGAATCCTGCGGCTGTTGCTGCACTTTCCAAGGAAAATGGAACGTTATTAGTTGAAGGACAAAGAAACGTTAAATTAATTGCGAATTCTGATGCTCAAACAGACACAATTATCAGGCAACTCGTTGCTTGCACCATTTCTGACCCATATCAATATGCTTGTCAATTAGAAACGTCGATGATGCGTGAAAATCGCCATAAAGCAGTTCTTCGTCAGTTAGTTTCAAGTCTCAAGGGTTCATACGACATGACACAGAAAGTTATGCCATCAAAGACTGATTATTCTCAAAAATTACGTGAATATCTTACTGACGCTATCAATCTCAAATCAGCGATGAAAGATGCTCAATTCAACTACAGATATGATGTCGAGGACCACAACATGCATACCAAAGCACTTATTTCTCAAGTAGAAGAGCTCAACACGCGTTTAGATGATCTCAAGCTTCCAGACTACAAAATCGACATCGAAGAGCTCAACAAGCAGTTCCCTCCGAAGAAGCCAACAGAGGCATCAAAGGAGGAAGTCGAGCAGAGAAGAAAGGACAAACAAGAAAGACTCGACACCCTTCTACAGGAAGATAAGAGGCGTCAACAAGAGGCAGAAAACAACGCTCGCAGAGAGAAGAGAGAAGCAGACAGAAAGAGAAGAGAGGAGCTCAAACAAGCCGAAGAGAAGAGAGAAGAGGAGAGAAGAAAGGATCTCGAAAAGTATCAGCAGAGGAAGAGAGCAGAAGAGGAGCGCCAGAGAAAGCTGAAACTAAGCGGACCATTCGGACAGAAGAAGAAACCGGCAACAACAGAAACAAAGGTATCAAAGCCACTCAAACCATCAGAAGCCATCAAAGAGAAAGTAGAAGAAATGAACGATGCTGACGATGATATGGAGCCAGAGAATGAAAACAACGATGATGGCGGTGTTGAGATCGGATCTGATTCCGACCAAGAGTAATTTTATTTATTAGTTTATTATTTTCTATTCAAAATAAATATGTTTTTCCTTCTTTATCAATACCACTATCAAATATTTATTTTGCAAAATCTTTTTTTCTATATGACAACTAAAATTATATGATAACAACATAGTGGATACATCTATCTATATTATACTAATAAATCAGACTTTGTGTATAATCACAATTGTTGCAAATCGAGTTGAAATTTTGCTTGAATTTTTTATATTAATTTATGATTGAGTTTATTCATTAAGTAAAGATAGACATATAATAAAATAAGCTAAATCGCTTAGTATTTTAATTCACACAAAGTTAAATTGATGTTAAAAAACAGTCTTCAATCAAAGCTTACTTGGACTCATTATTTTCTTGTTTCTCGGATAATAATCTCATTTGCTCCTCTAAAGGTGGCGGCGGCGGTTTGTTTGTTTGCTGGAAGTATGAATACATGATAATGCCAACCATTGATATCGAAATGCCAAGCAATGTCTTATAAAACTTCGCCGAATCCTGCTGCTTTTCAGGTGGGAATAAAACGATACCGAAAATCAAAATGAGGATTGTTTTGAGGTGACCAACGACTTGGTACGTGATCGGCGATGTTTTGCCAACGAGCGCGAAGAAAGAAACATTGACACCAACAGCGAGCATGCAACTGGCGACAATTGCAATGATTTCATTTAAAACGAATTTGTGTTTGAGAATTGAGTTTTCACCGAAAAATTCCGATGCTAATGATGAAATAACGCATAAAACGAACTGTGGGAATGCAGTAGCGTGCTGGCAAGCAGGGCCAGAGATGTTGAACGTTTTCTGTTCGAGATTACTCATTGCCTGGAAACCTGTTGTTGCAACAATAGCAAAACCAGTAAAAATTGTTCCTTTGAGGTTAGCTTCGACATCGTTAACTGAGTAAAGATATACTCCTACAAGTAAAATCGTTAATGATAACAAAACGTTTAATGGTGTTGTCTTTTTGAGGTGGAAATAGTTGAAAACGACTAAAGATGGAATGGTGCACATCTTGGACAACTGATAAAAGCCAATGGAGTTTTTTTCGAGGTTTATATTCATAAAAACAACCGAACCAACGCCCCACAAGGCCAATATCCATCTCCTTATAATAGGGAAGTCCTTAGCACTTTCTATTACGTTCAGTTTTCGCATAATCGTCAACACAATATAAGTAAACAAGAAATGAATCGAAGTGAGAGTTCCCATATAAGTGAAATGCCAGTTCCTGGTGATGCTCTTGTTGACAGTGATGATCGCTGTGGAGAAGACAATACTCGAAATTAACCAAATTAAAACACTTAACTCCATTTTTGTTGTTTTTGTCAAGTAAATGATAATATTTTGCAATTTCTTCTCAATTTTGAAAGCGTGATCATTTTTTGTCACGTAAACACGTTATTGTTTGACAATTTTTTTTTCCTTTTTATAATTTCCCCAAATCCTCTATAATTCAGAATCACCATAGTGTACATATTTTATGTCTAATGAAAATATTTTTTTTATTCATGTTTGAACAAACAGAACTATTGGACATATATACTCTTAAGTTTCTGGAGGCATTTGTATTGTTAATGCATTCCTAATAAGATTCAACATTCAAATTTTTCTCAAAATAATTCCAAGCGAATAATATATTACCTGAATGATGCTACTGATCTATGCATTTGATGTTGAGATTTTGAGAGGAGTTTCTTTTACTTAAAAAACAAATTAGATATTTCGATAAACAAATAGTGTGATTATATAACGATAGTGTCGTTGAAGTGATAGTCCGTTGAGTTGTTCCAAATCTTATTGAATTGACCTTTGAGACTTGCCAATAAATTGGATGAATTTGATGAGAAGTGGAATCCGATTGAGTCAGTAACATATTTTCCTTTGAGGCAGTGAGAGAATATGAATACACGATTCTTAATAAACAAATAATTAGGACCATGATATTCACGCGTATAGAGTCTAATCTTAGATAAATTGAACGCTGCAGTTGCATCCAAATAGTTCTTTGATGTAACATCCCTCGGATAAGGAAGTAAATATGTTATATTATATCTTCCTGAAATTAATATTGTCTTGAAAATTGTGTAAAATGAAAGGGCATTAACCCATTGATCCTCCTCTAATGATGGAATTGAGTCAAGCATAATATACGCGTTATCTGTTGCTCCATACATAATATTTGGAATAATAAGGTCTGTACTAAATCTTCCGACCTCTCCACCGAGTGGCGAATTGTGGAAGAAATAGAGGCTTTCATTTGTTCCATCGATTTTAAGTGGCATTGTTAACGAAGTTTTCGCCATTTCTGCAAGAGTGCGAATAGACTTGAGTTTTCCGTTTATTGCATTCCATTGGTAATTGAAGAAGCTGATTACATCGTCTAAAGCAGTTTGGCAATTATAAATTTCGAGATAAGTGTGAATGGAAGGAATTGAAGAATGATTTGTAAAAATTGGAGAATATAGTAATACTTCCTCATCAAAAACTGCCATGTCGATGAGTAAATCAGCTTTTTCAACTAATGTGATGTTTGAAATGCCTAAACGTATTAAATTTTGATGTGTTTCTTTGTCGGATACCATGATTGAGATATAAGCACCGTTGTTCTTTGCTTTTTGAAGATTTTCAGAGTAAGAATTAAGAACTTCGAAGCTAGATTTACATGGAGCTGTGATTATTACTCTGGATTTTGAATTGTTGAGACTTCTGCGAATTCTCATTTCGAAATTACTCCAATTTCGGGAAGATATAAAAATTGGACGGCGTTTGCATGAAGATGTGAATTCTTTCGCTGTCTCAGAATAAGAAGCGTACATTGCTATCGCTGTGACAATGAAAGTGATTAAAATGCCAACAATATTAATGTCTAAATAATAACACTTACCCATTTTGTCACTTTTATTTTTATTTGTCAAAAATATTTTTACATGGCATTTTAATCTAAATCTTCATTTTCTAATATTATAACAACACTTATAAGCCATATATTTCTCAAAATATACCCTAATTAACACATCTACTAATATATTTCTCATATATAATGAAAATAGCATATTCAATAATTTCATCTAAATAAATGTATTTCTGAACATCAAAGAAATTTAGTTTTGTAGAATTGAATGAGTTGTGGCTGATTTTCTGTAAAGAGTTAATTTATAACATAGATTTAGCATGAATATAAATGAAAAATTAACGCTCATCATTGTCAGAAATAAGGATGTTGTCAGGCTCTCTTCTCTCTTCTTGCCTTTAACAAATTCCGAATCCTTAAGAATAGCGCACACAATATTTGCTATGTACATGAAAATTAAACCAAGAGGCCAATATCCAAGTTTGTATCCTTTGAGGGTGTAAACATGACGACCTTCTTCGACTTTAGAACCGTATTTACCTACAATGAGTGAACAGACTTCCATGTAAATGCCACTCACACAGAAGTATAAGTTGTTGGCCATTCCAATGGCAGACCCAGCGAGGGATGCATGATAATATTCACGAAGCAGAGGATAGCAGATTGATCCTGTTGGGAGTGTTGTAAATACAAAAAAAAAAATAATAATAACTTCCCACTTTTTAAGATCTGCATCTACAACAAATGCCCAAAGCTGGCAAGATCCACTGATTAAAGCAGTAGTAAATATAACCCATTTACGAGAATGGATGAAATCTAATATTTGCGGAAGAGTAATTGCAGAAACTAAAACACCAATTGAGCAGAAAATCAATGTATTCGAGGCTTCATTCGGAATGTACTTGAAGATATCACGAAGCACTGGCTTTCCCCACTCTGATACTGTAACAAAGTATGGTCCACTGTTGAAAATTGCATAAAGAGCAACCAAATAAAATCCGGACTTTTTCAGAACGATTTTCACATTCTCTCCAAGTTGTTTCAGCAATGCAGAAAACGTATGATACTCTTCAACATTATTCATTTCTGCATTAACAGATGGATAACCAAATTTTTTAGGATTTCCTCGTACGCATATTAAACATAATATGCTGAAAAAATATTGAAATTCCTCCGAATATATAAAAGCAATTTCTCTAACCAATGGCATGCGATAATGAGTCAAGAGGTCTTGTTGCTATTATCCCTCCTACTCCGCTCAGCGATAATAAGACTCCTGAGAGTGTTGGATACCATTTGAGGTCAAACCAATTCGCCATACATCTGCATATTGGAACATATACAGGGCCACATCCAAAACCAACAAAAAGCCGACCTATTGTTCCAACTGTGACAGATTTAGAGAATCCACACAGACAAGAGCCAATTTCGCAGATAATTTGTGAAATTCCAATAATGCAAGCTGGCTCCATTATATCGCCTTGAATATGATTTCAGGCAGTTTACCATGAAAATAATGTTATATATATATTGAATAAATTGTTATTAATACATTTATTTTTATAAAACAACAACAAAAAAAATTATTGAAATTGAAATTCTAATAATTTCTTCTGAACATGTTCGGGATAACTGCGATTAAGCAATTCAAATATTCTCTTTTTGATTTCATCAGCAAAGAAATACATTAATCTTAAAACTATTTGTTCATTATACATTCTATTGCTCATTATCTCCAAAAATGAATTAAATTTAACGCACTTCGAAAGAAAATGACATTTGGCTTTGAATCTTCCAAAGCTTTCAATTGCTTCAAGAGGACAAATAATGGAGATTGAAGAAATGAAATCAAAATCAAGCGTATCAAAGAATTTGTAATTATTCTGTTGAATTGAATTACACATTGAGTCGTTTGACAAAACATCCAAGAAGGGATAATAATAGTCAACGAAACACGAAGGATTCAGATGGAAAATTATCGAAACCCATTTTGCAACAATTTTAATAAATTCTTTTAATGAAAGATTTCTACTGTACAGATATTCGGTGTACTTAATAAAGAATCTTGAAACTTCTTTGACGTTAGCGGGCGTAATATAACGCAAGTTTGGAGTCAGGATATCAAGAAGCTTGAAGACAAGAACAGTGTTTTCTTTCATATACTCTGCAAAAAGAGAAATATATAAGAATCCTTTTTCATATTTCATTGAGAAAAATATTTGAGCCATTGTTTGAAATACATTAACAAATTCATGAATATAATACTCTTCGAAAGGCTTTGGAGTTCCTACAGCGAAGTAATATTCAGGATTTTGTTCATTGAGAATTCGTAATGCTTCAGTTGACTCTTTTAACTTTGATGCGTCATAAATGAAATATATTGCAAAGTATTCCATGATGTTTGATTTCCTGACCCAGTCTTTATTGAAAAGTTTCATGAATGCCGGCGTGTAATAATTTGTTATTATACCATAGTTCGGTTCCAACATCGATTTGCGATATTTGTTAGAGAAGAAGTTGTTTAAGTCCAAAGCAACTTTGGAAAGTTGTTCTGGAGTGAGTTCATCAAAGAATTTTGCTGCTTCTGTTTGAATAGGTTTGAATAATTCATATTGAGATCTGAATCTGAATTCATATTCAAAACAGAAGAATATAAATTGATCAAAGTGATCAAGAACTGTAATATCGTGCTGCATATACTTGAACACTAAAATTGCCGCTGTAAACCATTTCTCAATGTGATTTCCATTATAATCACTTGGTGTGTCATTCAAGAAATTGTTAATAATTTTATGAATGGCATCATAGGGAACAGGGAGATATTTGATGACATCGCATATTTTTAATAAATCATCATTGGAAAAGTTCGATTGTCTTGCAACAGATAAGAAAAAATCTGCTGAAATCTGAGCATCCAATGGTTCAATTAAGATTTTGCTGTACGTTTTAGTTAATGAAATGAATATCATGTAACTAGCGTTTGTTAATTTTGATACAAATTGTAAAATTAATTCACTGATTAATTTTCTTTCGTCTTCAGTGATTGTTTCTATCTTATAAATCTTAGTTATATTCGAAATAAAGAGTGCAGGATTATTGATTTTCGACTCAAGTTCAAATAGAAGATTTGGATCTTTGACATTATTTTTGATGATTGTTGCAATGTTTTCTCCAAAATCATATTTCATGATAGTGTACCAATATGTTTTTGGCTCCTGAATGAGTGTTTTGAAAATAGACTCAAATCCTGGCAATTGCATCGCATAATGAAAGATATGAGAATAATTATTTTCATCTAATGAATTATTGAAGTTAAGAAGAATTGTAAATAACTCATCTTCTGTGAAATTCAATTTTTGAATTCTGTCGTCTTTGTTAATGAAATCACAAAGTGTTTGGAGCTTTTTAGAGTTTTGATCTTCATCACACAACATAGAAATTACGTATTTGCTGATATGCTCATTCGATTGGTTCAAAAACTGATCGAAAAGAATTGGAGACCGGAATTTCAACAGCAGTTGAATTGCGAGTTGTTCTGTACCAGGAAGCTTCATTATTTTCATCCAATTAATAACTTCTTCATTAAGAATAAGACTTATTGATGAATCGATAACATTCTGATTCGATTCAATATTACTGACGATGTTTTCTTCAAACAAATTCTTCTTGAGATAGAAAACATAACGAACATGATCACATGGATTTGTCGTGGGAACAATTGTGCATGAAGATGGAGAAATTCTCAACAGCATGTTCATTCCTGACTTGTTGTACGGAATATATGTTACGTACTGATTCATTAATGAATGTTGTAAGAAAAAAGCATTTTCAGGAGGAATATATTCAGCAACAAAACTGCTTAACATGTATTCAGTATGTTCTGTGCAATATCTATTGACTAACTTTGATGGAACATTAATTCCTCCATAGGATTTATCAATGAGTTTGTATGCAATGACATTTGGAGCAATTGTATATTTCGCTGATGATGCAGACCAAATGTAATTTCCAGCAGCTACTGAGTATTGTTTCTTTCTTGTATATGTTTGATGCATCATGTTAATTGATTCTTCAAAGTTTCCATTGTATGGAAGTTCGAAAAATAGAATCTGTTTCTTGAAGAGTTGACGATAATGATATGTTAAAGCATCAATTGCGATTTCTTGTCCAAATTTAAAAGCTGTATGATTCGGAAGATTCGAAATAATTGACTTAAATATTGTTTCAAAGTCATCAGAATCAAATAGTTTGTAAAGTCTTGAATCAGTTTCATTGATATCGACTGTTGAAGGAGAAAGTTTGAGATCCAATAAAACCTTTCCAAGAGCGCTATTATCCAATGAATTAAGAACGAAAGGAATCGAAGAAACAACATAAAGAGCTGATAATACTTTCGTGCTGATAAATGTTGACGTTGAGAAAGGATGATATAGCGAATAACTATGATATTCATGATCAATGAGAAATGCATCAAACCAATTTGCATTTGGCAAAATATCAAAAATGATTTTTGCTGCATTCTTTCGAGTGAATCTTGTGAAGTTTGTTGAGAAAAGTTCTTTGAATATCATCAAATAGTTCTCTTGAGTTTGTTGAACTTTGATGATTATCATTCTGAAAACTTCTTCGTATGTTTTGTTATTTTCTAAATTTGAAAGTTTCTTAATCCAATCTTCATCAGAAATGAATTCTGTTTCAACATTTAATAATAACTTAACATTGTTGTTTGATGAATGCTTGAGGGCTGTTAAATAATCATCTTTCTTGTTCATTTTTGGCATCAAAATATTTACAAAACATTCTTCTTCAAGTTCGAAAACTTGTTCAATAAGTTCACTCGGATCATTAATAAAATTTACGACTGATTCGCATAATTGAGTGTCCATATTTTTAATTGATATCGTAAATGAAGTTTTCGTGAAATGCTCATCAGGCAATATTCCTATTTTTGCAAAGCTATCTAAGAAAATCTTGCAAAGAACACATGAAATCGGCAGTTGTTCAGTTGTGAAATAATTTTGATCGCTTAAATCAGGAAGTAATTGAGTGAAATTAGAAACTAAATTTTGCCACCAACTATCTTCTGCATTCTCAAGAGCTGTATCAAGAATAAAAGCACGTTCGATAATATCAATATTTTTGAGTGATTGAGCGAGTTCTTCATTATATTCAAATGATATTTTGTTTGGACACTGATAAGCAAGAACCAATAAAAATGGAGAAGATTTTAAGTTCTCGTGAACTATATTGAGATCTATATCACTGAGATCGAATATAATAAGTCTTCTTGCGAGCAAATAAGCTGATTCTGTTTGCATTTTTTCAACTAAAATATTCGGATTTTGTGATGCACAATCCAGGATTGGAATCAAGAAATCTTCTTCGCGTTCTTCCATCAAAATAGAAAGAGGGAATAGTTTCCATATCAAATTTAAATTAGGTTCTTTTTGCATTTCAAATATCTTCAATAATAAATCAAAAAATTGTCGTGATTCAGACTTTTGAGTTAAAATCCAATCCATGATATCATTATAATCATTTGAATGCATTTTCAAATAGTTAAATAGTTGAGATGATGGTTCTACATATCTAATTAAGTTCTTTTGATGCATTATTTTGTATGATTTTCCAAGTGAAGCTAAGTTTGGTAAAATATAATAAGAAGGTAATGTTTCATAAATTAGTTGTTCTAAATCTGCTTCTTGAGGAGTAATACTCAAATATTCGTATAAATTACATGCTAAAAATATTGGAAATATATTCATTTCTTCGTTGTAATCATTAATCATTTTAATAATTGAATTTCTAATTACTGAAATAAGTTCTGGATTTGGTGCTGTTCTCGCACATTTAAATAAAAGACTTGAAACTTCGTAATCCATATTATAAACAAGCATATCAAACAGATGTTGTGTTTGCTTTGGTGATGAAGAAAAATGAATCTTTTCTAAAATACGTAAAAATGCTGCTGAAATCGCAGGAGTGAATTCTTTCATTGAGCTGAAAAAATCAATAAATTCATTGTAATCCATTCCAAAGAAGAGCTTCTCGAATAATCTAATTGGTTTGTTATTTGCTATTAATCCGGCTTTAACGTTGTTGACTTTAATTAGTTTCTTTTCAATCAAAATATCGATAAATTGTCGTAAAGTTTTTTCGCGATTTTTTTGTTTTTCTTCGTAAACTTGTGGTGAATAAAGCGTTATAATGTTAGCAATTTTATCACCATATATCGCGATCTCTTCATTTGATATATCTTGTGTATCAATAAGCTCACGAATGTTATTAAATATCGAATCAAAATCAGATCCCTGAATCAAACTATTAAGAATTGTTTTTTGATGATCAATGAATTGCCCATAGAATTTCTCGTTGTACCTTGCAAGTGTATAGTAAAAATTTTGGAAATCAGATTCCAATCGAGATATTGAATCAATGTTCTTAAGATATAATGCAGCGATACTTCTTTTTGTTTCTTTTTTATAGTATTGGAAAGATTCAGACAAAATGTAAGCCATTATATTGCGATTTTCCATCCCAAAGGATTTATTTCCAAAATAATGCGACAAATTTTTTATAAAATTTCCTGAATACAGTGATTCAGCGAAAAAGTAATTTGATCCGTAATCGTTTTTCTCGTCAACAAACTTATATTCGTACGCTTGAAATTGATTTTCGATTTGTTTGCAGAAAAACTTGAAAAATACCTCATGCACGTGCGTGTTGGAGATGTCCTTGACGTAAATTATAACGTATTCAAGAAATAAATGAATAATATTTTTGGAATAAGAAAATAGTTGAGTGGAACATATCGTTGTAACCAATTTTTCAAGCAAAATGAAGAGCCTATCCTTCTGGATTTCGTTCAAAGTGCATTGCTTTAAATAAAAAGTTGATAATAGTTTTGCAAGTTGAAGTTCTTGGTGATTTGCCAACAACTGCGTGTAGTAGTCCAAAATTTGGTCCGGATTTATTTGTTCTATTTGGTATTGCTCTGAAGCATTCTGATAACAATAATAATGCATTTTATAAAAATATTTATAACCTTATTGTCAAAATCATATTACGAGATCAAAAAGTTTCTAATATCTCCATACAGAAAAAGTTTTGAATTCCATAAACAAGCAAATATAATAGTATGGTAGATATACAATGCATATCATAACTTTCATTGCAAAAATGATTGCTAATCAATATTATTATGATTATCTAACGTTTCTTCTTCTATGACAAAGGAATATGCTTACAACCAATTGATTCAATCATGATTTGAAACAATCTGCAGCTTTGTTAATTCATTTAGATAATTTCCCCAAATTTTCGATTTCGCGAGGAGTATTAAAGCATTTTGCAGGCTTCTCAAAAGGGCAGGATTGTTCTTTTCATTGAACACAATATATCATCAATATAAGATTTGTTCAATCAACTTCTTCTGTGAATGTTTTGTCATGAAAATTTTTCGCATATTTGCAAAAATGAATAATGCAAATAAACATGACAATTGCTAGGAAAATCATGATATGATATTTTCCGGGGCTGTGTAAAGAAAAGTCAACAATTAATTGATCGGAATTTGAAGTTGATCAAAAAGCACTTTTCTGCATAGATTCAATCATTTGGTATCATAACATGGATATTTGCACAATAAAAACACACATATATTTTTGAGTTTTTTCAAATTTTGAAATAATGAGATTTGAAGTGTCAAATATAACCAAACAATGTCTAAAAATCAAATTTGAATATAAATTCAAAAAATGAGTGATCATTATTATATATGGAAACAAGTGTTTATGATAATCAAATTTTTAAAGCGCTCGGAAAATTCAAATTAATACGAATTTGGCCGGATCTCAATGGCTGCCTTCAAACTCTCCTTGACATTTTTCAACAATACCCAGACAAAGACTATGTTTCACATAAATTATTGTTCGCTAAAACACTTTCGCAATGTTTATCGCCAATTTTACCTGCAGGAATACAAAATAAAGCGCTTGACGTGTATTACAAGGCATTTGAACGAATGGGTGCCGAAAAATTAAATCGAGATTTTTCTGTATGGGCTCCAGGACTATTCCAATTCTTTCACAACACTGGAGTTGCCCAGAGGATTCAAGCATTGAAGTTATTTGCAGAATTTTTTCTTCCTGCATTATCGCTAAATTCGAAAATTGGACCTCCTCTCATTCATGCCATTCTTCCTGGTGTCAATGATGATGGAACGGAAGTAAAATCAACGACATTGACAATATTAGAATCGATTCAAAATATTATTGGAAATAAAATTTATTGGCAAGCAATGTTTAAGTGCGCACTCACCAGCCCCGCAGATAGATTCTCGTTCTTCATTATTGCGCTCCAAAATAGTGCAGAAATAATAATGCAAAATTTATATCCAGAACTTACGAAAGCAATGTTTTTGAATGTATTCCAAGACTCCAATGTTCTTGTTATTCGTGGCGCTCTAGAGTTGTTTAACAATTGCTTTGAGTTTTTCGATGAAAAAATCAAATTTGAGCTTAGTCAAAGTTGTTTAGAACTTCTTAAAGTTGATGATCAATCAATCAGCAGACGTGTTTTTAATTGGATAAATTCATTCCCTGAAAATACCGCTGAAGCAGTAGAAACGTGTGCGCAGATTTCTATTATAACAATGATAAGAAAAGGAGGACAACCAGAGCAAATTGTTTTATCGAAGTTGTCAAGAATTGTTTCGCGAACAGACATTGATATACAAATTTTATCGAATTACATTAATTCGTCGGTATTGCTTCGTGCTTCTTTAGATCATATTGATGCTTTGCATACGTTAATTCCAAATGTTATCATCGAAAAAACACTTCAAAGAGAAATTGCTCTTCATACATTAAATTTGCTCAAAAATACGAAAAACGTTGAAATTGCAAAGAAAACTTGCAATGTTTGCGATATTGTTATTAATAGCCTCGAAAAATCAGGTGATGAAGAGTTGATTCTTTCTGTTATTAAGCATATTTTTGAGTTCTTCAAAACTGATGAAATAATTTTAGCATTCTCGACAAAATTAAGTTCTTTCGTTGATTCTGAAATACCACTTGAAATTCTTCTTAGTGGAGATAGAATACATTTTGTATGCGTTCACGAGCTTCTTCGTATGAGCGAGAAAAATCTTTCCGCTTTATTGATTGTTGATAAAAATGTTGATTTATTGATGTCCGCGTGTTGGGAAGAATTAAAAAGCCGTCAAACAACAATTTCTCCAGAAGAAATTTCAGCCGCTTTAATGCAAATGCAGAAGAGATATAATGCGCAGTTCAGCGTAGTATTAAACAAATGTTGGGATGCATGCGCAATTTCTTTATTCATTAAAAGCATTCCAGAAATTCCTGTTTCCATTTTAGTTGGATGTCTCCAAAAACAAGTTGAAGCGCGTGATAATTTAAGTGGTGATGATTTCCAAACTGTCTGTACATTAAGAGAATTGGCATCTAAGTCAGAATTATTGTTACCTAGTGCGAGAGCATCAATCAATGATGAAGACTTCAATTGGTCGAAAATTGTTATTTCATCTTTAACGAGTTTAATCCAAACAGATTCAAAGTTATTTATTGAATCAATTAATGAACAGGCATTACTTTCTTTCTCACAGTTTATACTCTACAAAAGAGGCACAGATCGATTATTATACGAAATATTAAATGCAGCGACAAGTATTACATTTTTGAATTCGATCTCTCCATTAATTTCTCAATACATCATCAAAAACAGCTCTGATACACATAAATACCAACTTCTTATACCTTTGGCACGTACAAATCTTCCGATGCTTCAATTTATTAATCTTGTTCCAACAACTCCGGTTTTTTTGAAAGTTTTAGTCTCAATAATTGGAATGCAAAAGCCATCGGAACAACACAACAATGTTATAGAAGAATTGTTTCTTAAATTAGTTGATATTGCTCCACAAATATGTTGTTCAGATCCATTACTAAGTGATATAACAACTCTCATTACAATTTGCACAAAGATTTCATTCTCAGAAGTTCAAAACGCGAGACAAACAATGAAAATTTCTGGATTCAAGAAATTAATTTCTTCTTCTGAAGAACTTCCAGAAAATGACTGTGTTGCATCTATTTTACTCACAACTATTCAGGAATCCAATTCACCATATTGCAAATTAGTTCCAATATATCTTCCAAAAATTTTCAACAGAATCCTTGAAGCGATGAACGAAACAATTCTTCAAAAATGCATTGTTTGGATATTCAAAAGGATAACAGGAGTTTGGGATTTGCTAATAACATATTCATTATCTGTTGGCGAAAAGCTTCAAGCGACAAAGTTAATTTATTCGATTTTTGCAACATTGAATGATACTGAAGTTTTAGATCAAATCAGAAACATAATTAGAATTCACACCAATATTGTTGAAACTATTGATAATGACAAAATCCATGCGTTCTTAATCAGCTGTTTATTGTCTAATAGAATGATATTATCGACTGATGAAGCAATCGGAATTTTTGTCTCAATGTTCCCTTCATTGCATTTTTCATCTTTACAGACTGTGAGATTTATCGTTAATTATGTTTCTATATATCCAGAATCAAACTTATCATTATTTAATGCAGCACTTTCCAATGCCATAACTGAAGTTAAAAATCCAGAAATCGCTTCACAAATCATCGGTTTACTTTCAGATTTTTCACCATCTTTGTTATGCAAAATTTTCTCAACAGAAGTATTTCCGCCGATATTAATGAGATTCTTGACAACAGTTTGCAGCAAGAATACGATTTCTTATTTATTCTTCATCTCGAAATTCTGTTCTCTTCCATGTGAAGAAAGAAAATGGACAGATTTAGTTTTCACATCAATGGTTGATCTTCAATCATTTGTTTCGAAAGACAGGGATTATGTTACTGCTCTTGCAGACACAATCAACGCATTGTCAATCGACAAAGATGCATTTACGCATGATTTGTTTGAGTTTATAGCAAATCCACATTTATGGAAACTTCCGAAAGAACAAATTTCAGCAAGAAACTTTTTCTTATTTGTTTTCGTAATGTTTTCATCACCATTCGATACATTTGTTAACAGACAGCAAAATATTAACTCTCTTTTAACTGTTACTTTAAGTAATGATTCGGGAACTTCAGTTTTACAATTTGCTTTGTTCTCATTATTCATGAGAGTGATTTTTATGCGAGCTTCAACAAAACTCAGTGAAGCTTTTGCTTCAATCCTTGTACATGAACTAGGAAATGCCGTTAGAAATCAGAATGACCAGATGCGAGAAGAAGCAGATAAATTACTTTCTGTCGCAATGTCATGTTTCACTTCTTCTTTCCAGTTCGAAGAATTTGTTTTCTTCCCAGATTTAGTTTCGATTACCGAATCAACAAATATCGACCAAAATAACGAAGAACAAGTAACAACAGAAAATGATATATGGCCAATGATAGGAGACTCAAAGAAGTCTCTCATGCATTTAGATTTCCCTCGAAAGCATGAAAATGAACCAACAATTGATGAATTCATCAAATTTGTCGGAACACATTTTCAATGAAATTTATTATATATGTTTATTTATATTGTTTGTTAAAGATATACATTGTTTGATATTACATAAAGACAATATTTTAGATATAATATCAACATTTAATATAAAAACAAAAATAAAAATTAAACTTCGCGTTCAAGCATGTCATTATCATCAAAGTATAAATCCATGAGAGAACCAAATGCTTCTGAGATCGGTGGCATGAAAACGAGCATTGATATATCTTTATCATTCTTCATGAGTGCAGAAAGATCCATCTTAAAGCAGTTTCCAGAACTAATTCTTCTATCGAGTTTGTTTTGTTCAGAGACTTTCTCTTCACGTGGGAAATATCCGATTTTGATTGGTTCTCGAGAGAACTTGAAACTGGTATCTCTAAATGTTCTTCTGACATAGCGTTTGCATAATTTACCTTTCAAAGCAGCAATCATTACCTTGTGATAAACAGCTGATGTGAATCCGAACATTTCGTATCCATCGAAAAGAGGAATTAATATCTTTGTGTTTTTCTCGATTTCGGTTCTGTATTTTTCCCAACATTCATCAGGAGATTCTCCTTCTAGTGTAACTAAATGATGCTCATTCTGTGCTTCAATGATAAACAGTGGAGCATCATTATGAATTTCAATTCTTTCCGTAACATAATCGAATGTTTCAGCAGCACCAATTGATGGAGCAATTACTGTGGCTTTGTATCCATCAGGATAAACAGCATATTCATCGCAGCATCCTGTGATGTTACCAATAGATTCAAGCATAATCATATCAGAAAGTTTGATTGGTAACAAATTTTCGATTGATGGTCCTTTGTACTCGAAACATTGTCTTCCGTCGTGTGATGCATTTGCAAACATGTTCTTCATCTTCAATTTCAGTTTGAGATCAGAAGCGTATCCTGATGTCTGACACATAAATACAGGACTGACATATGAACAGTTGATGCCGTGCTTATCAAAGGCTCTGAATAATTCCAAATCTTCAGCACAAATCCTTGACAACAATTTCATATTTTCACGCATGTAATCGAAATCTTCCATTCTCGTGAGAATTAGATTAACAATATATTTTTGGATTCTATCATGCAAATTCTTGCTCATCTGCTTCCTTGTGTTGGAGTTCTGTTCGTGACAGACATCAATGATTATTCCAAGAGTGTTCAGAGCCGACTGCGGATCGATATCAGTGTCATCAATGTATTCGAGATATTCAATCTCTGAAGGATATCCATAAACAATCAATGCATCGCACATTTGTCTTTCTTCACTGGCTCCGATGTGTACTAAGCTGTCTCCTCTTATCCTGTTATAAAGAATGAGCAGTAATCTGTGCAAATAGCATTTCAAGCGATACTTTCCTGAATATTTTGAATCCAATGAAAAGTTGCGATATCCAAGTTCGGAAGCATCCTTCAATATCGCAAGATCATCTTCATATCCCCATCTTTCACTTGGCAAAACAGCATCAAATGTCGTCTTCTTGTGTGCTGCAAAGTCAGACTCAACAAGGTCATGAAGTAATGAAGCAATCTCGAAGTCGATCAAAAATTTTTTAATTCCAATAATGCGAATCAAATTAACAATTGTTTCTTCGCATAATATAAATGTTTCTTTCGTCTTGAAGTCAAACTTTTGGAACAATTGTTGCGAGTAAAAGAAATAATAATGAATCTTCTCGATTACATTAACAACATGGAAAACGAAGTAAATCAGATTTTCGATATCATTCATTGAATGTTCCATTTTGAGTTTGTCAAGTCTGTGCATTCCGAAGTTCACCAAATGCATCAAAATGCTGTAGATCTCGTTATCGGTCCATTCAGGTGGAGGTGGTTCATTAGGAGCTATTATTTGGATCTTCCTTTTGATCTTCTTTGGAGGCTGAGGAGGTATTGGTTCTCGTTGTGGCTCTTGCTTTGATGTTTCTTGGATCTCTTCGCCTTTGACAACAACAAGAGCAACCTGGATTTCTTTCTTGCCGAATATTTTCTCGAAGAAATTTTCGTGATATGTAATTTCACTTTCGATTCCAGGAAATTCAGGATTCTGTGAACTAACTTTGATTGTATAAGTTTTGACTGGTCTTGTTGACCTTAATGATGAATTCGGAACTTTAAGAAGGTTATGGAGACAGAATCTAAGAACTGCGTTTAATCTCGCAAATCTCGGATGATCTTCATCAAGAATCTGTTCGATTGTGTAATGTTTGAACTGATATAACTGAGAATGGAAAGCGAAGTCAGCGCAATTATTCGTGAGGAGGCGAATCCTGTGAACGCCTTTCCACTTCTTGAAATGTTTGAAAGCGAGCATATTGCAATATGAATCGTAATTAATAATTGTCGAAGGACAATAAAGCTCTGTAACGTCTTTATAAATTGTTTCCTGAGCAATGATTGGAACAGGATCATCAAGAATCCCCTGAACGAACTCTTCGAGGGGCACTGTGTTATTCTTGTCGTGTTTGACAGCATTGCGAATGCCATATTGTTCTAATCCAATGCCAAGAAGTTCCGCGGAATCTTTATCTTCAGTGATAATTACAATTTTTTCATCATGTCGCTCATTAATCAAATTTGCAAGCACGAAAAGCTTTCCTGCATGATGCGTTTTGATTTTTCCGTAATTTGCAGAGCGAGCTTTCGATGGATCGAGCATAATTGGGTGATGACAAACAGTGAGCAAATCAGAACATATATCGTGAAAATCCGCAGAATCTGCTGTTCCTGATAACAACAGAGGCCTTGCTTTGCAAATGATTGCTTTATATATACTATATTGGTATTCATTCATAGGACAGAGAATGTTTTCTTCAAAGATTTCATCAGCACTGCGTCTTTCACGTTTTTCTTTCTCATGTTTTTCTTTTTCGGGGTTCTCTTTCTCAGGTTTCTCCTTTTCGGGTTTTTCTGTGTTCTTTTTGATGTGTGCGATTCCTATAAGTGATTCCAATGACTGTGATGAAGAGTTGATTAAGTAAGGAGCCAAATTTTCAACAAAATCTTCGACATTATGACACGATGCTGTGTAACTGGATAATAACTTGATGGTTGATTGCATTGAGATCTTAAGCGGTGACTCGAGGTTTGAAGCAGCAATAATTGTTGAATAAAACTTGTATTCACTCGCTTTCGTGAAAACCTTTTGGATACGTGTGGTTTTAAGATTAACATCATCAAAAACTATGCAGGCCCATGGGAATCCCAATGGAATTGGATACTTTTCGCCTAAAAATAATTCTGTTGATATCAGGAAAAGATTAAATTTCTTTGGATCATCGCCATCTAATATACAAAGCTTCTGCGTATTCTTATCCACATAGTCTTTTGAACTTATATTAACTTTCAGTTTCGAATTCTTATTTATAAACTCATTTATTTTAGGAATCATTGCTTTTTGTGATATAATTAGTGTCGGAGGAAGACTTTTGTACCAATTATATATAGAAATAAATGCAATTAAGACGTTTTCTATCTTTTTTGTTTCATCTTTGTTGAAATAAAACGAGTTCGATCCATAAGCCCAGTTCCTGATAATTGCTTTTGCTTCTTTAGCGCGATTCTCTTTGCCTTTCGGAGTTATAATTGGAACTGTTTTATCTTTTGGAGGATATACAAATTTGTACTTAAATTCCATTTTTTGCGTTACTTTTACCTTTTTTGGCATGAGCTGAGATATTCTTTTGCGTGTTTGATGCTCTGGATCAGCATTTTTCGACTTTTCTGGTATTGTTTTCGATGATTTTGGCTTCTTTGTTGTTATTGTTGGTTTAGGTTCTCTATCTACAGGTTCTTCATCACTTTCTGAATCACTTGGACCTTCGCTTTCATTTGTGGAAGAAGAATCTTCTGATGAATCATCATCAGATGCGGATGAAGATGAATTCTTATCATCGGACGTTTCGCTGCCGTTTCCTTCATCACTTTTTTCTTCGTTTGAAGTTTGTTCTTTGCGATTTTTGTCCGACATGAAAAAAAATTGAATTGTTTTTGTAAATTTTCACATCTGTGGGAAATTGGATTTATTCTCAATGTAAATTTAGATTTTTATAACATCTTAAAGCTATTCGCAAAGTTTTGCGCAAAAATCCCAAGAAATTGTGCAATCTTTGAATTTCAGTTTTGAATCAAAGCCTGACACATGTGCAAAATATATACAATGAATTACAAACCTAAGCTCTAAAGTTTATTAAGATTCTCATTAAAGTTAATTACTTCAAAGTTGTCGAATTTTAAATGAATGTTTCTCATTATGCACAATATTAATAGATATCATTTCACGATCAAATCATTCAATAGATGTAGAAAGTAATGTTCAGCATACTTATGCCAAGAATGGTAATGATTGGATAGAGTTCGCTCACTAAACATTTGACCGAATTTTTTTTTTAGTTTCAATATCTATGGATAGAAGTAGATTTCGAAGCCTAAAAATTAATAGAAAATGGAGTATCAATAAAAATAGATATAATGATAGAATCAAAAACATACACATTATTTTGTACGTTAAGTTTTATCACAAATGACTTCTTTTGCGAAAATCTTTCGAGGCAGACATTCTATTGAAGAAAGGTTCTTCGCTGCTGTAGAGCTAGCCCAGCAAAACGCTCAGAAAGAATTTGACGCCTCAGAGCGAATTAAACGCGCATGGAGAAAATATAAAACGCGAAAACAAGACGAAAAGCTTCGAGATAGCGCAATAATTATACAAAAGACGTGGAGGATGTACAAAGCAACACAGGTTGTACATGTTCTGCGTGCAGAAAAATATCGACAAGAAAGAATCGACTATTTCAATAAACAGGCTGCGAAAATTCAAAAAGTATGGAGGGGATATTACGAGAGACAGCATGTGTTTAATTTCGCAAAGCAGAAAGAATATCTCAAACAAGTTAAAGAAACGAACGAGAAAATGGCTTATATGCTCGAAGGGTACTATGCAGATACGAACGAAAAGATCAGCAGACAACAATTCGAACGAGAAGCACGAAAACAAGAAAATATCGCGCTAAAACAGCATTATTTAGTTTCAACTTCTGCTATTCCTTCAGTTTTCCAGCCTCCTGCATTCAATAAGGATGCAACAGCTCTTTCTGCGGTTGAGAATTTCATTCGAACTGTTAATAAGGCAAAAATATATGTTCCATCTGTAGGTCCACGTTAATTTTTCTAAACTTGTTCTGTATTTTCTTTCTTAGCCAATCTTTGTTTTTTTCATATAAAATATTTTAAGAATAATTATATGTAACATAAAATACCTCTATAATTTTATATTGCATGAGTTAGTAAACTTCACCGTCCTCACCTTGAGCCAATTCTTCTTCACCATCATCACTTGATGGTTGATCAACTGGTTCATCATATCTGTTGGAAGCATCAGTGCCTCTGTATGTGCGTGCAATTAATTCTGGATCTGGAACTTTAGAATCTTCAGCAACTGTATATAAAATTTGTCCAACAGTGTAATCGCCATTAATGATTAACTTAGGATTTTCGATTTGTCCAAATAACTCAACAACGCGTGTTGTTGGTTTCCTATTTTCAAGAACAAGTAGTGATCCAGGTTCAATTACTCTTTCGATGACATCTGCCATGCACAAGTTGCCAACTTTGTTGACAATCTTGCAAGCTGGGATTAAATTCCATGTATCAGGAATAGAAGCTGGTATATCACTTGGCTGGAATTCTTGCAGAGGAATTTCATGTGTAGATCTGATTGGCTTGTTGGCATCTAGATCTACTTCTTTGTATTGTTGCTGAAAACTTTCTAAGTCTTCATCTGACGAATCGCTGACTTCCATCTCGACTATTTTGAAAGCATTTGCAGAAATAGGAACATAAGTCCTTTGCTCTCGTTCTTCTGTTTCTTTTTCTTCCTCTTCATTTCCAATTATACTGTGGTAAGCGGCCCATAAATCATTATTCATTTTTGGTAAAAGGACAAAATTAAAAGTGTCATTGATAAATACTTTTTGTCAAATAGTGAAATTACAATGTCAAAATCCAAATCTAATTCGATTATTGTAACGAATTAATGTCAAATTAAATGTTGTAAACTGGAAATGGCAAATCAAATTTGTAAATTGTCAAAATGTTAATTGTAAATTAAAAGTGTCAAATATCAAAAATGAAATCAGAAGAGATTAAAAAAGAAGAAAATCCAGTGTTGACAACAGAGGATTTTGAAGGTTTATATAACCAAGGTTTTGCTTTGATGCAGTTATCAAAGCCAGCTGAAGCAATGCGAAAATTCAAGAAGCTTTGCCAAGCAGTTGAATACCAATACAAAAACGGACATTTAACGGACGAAGATTTGTATTACGTGCCTTATGCCCTCAAAAGAATGGCCGAAATTTATCATGAAAGACCTGATCTTTACAAAGCTCTTCTGCACATGAAAACCGCACGTTTGTTCATAGAATATCTTCACCCCGAGACAATATCTGAAGAAGAAGATAAAGATGATCCAAATCCACCAAGAAATATTCCATCTTTGTTTGAGAGAATGCACGCATGCTTTGATACAATAGATTCTCTAACTCTGCCGGATAGCAACGAAGTTATTAGAAAATTTTTGGAATCTAAGAGAATTCAAGATGAAAAAGTCGCTGCAAACAGCATGAAAGAAATCCAAGATGCTATGATACGTAAGAATGAACTCGAGAATGCATCAACATTCGAAAAAATCAAAAATTACTTTAACACAAATCCAACAATATTAATTTATATTACAATTGGCTTATTTATCTATTTCATTGCGTTTTTCCTAATTATGGGAATGATGAAATCGGTCAGAAAGAATATAGAGAATGTCAGAGAGCAGAATAGAGCACATCACGAAAAGTTAGATCGAGAAAACAATGTTTACGAGTCAAAAGAAGGATTTGAAGAAGAGGAAAGACAATTCCAGGAGATGTTAGAAACATACCAACAATTGCCACACGGAAATACAAAAGAATTACTTCAAAAATTGCGACAACAAGTAAGCAACTTTAAGAATATTCAGGAACAGAATGAAAAGAACCAAGAATTATAATTTTAAAAACAATTTATTTAACTCTCAAAGAATCAAAGAATATTCTTTTATTATTTTTGGCTTTAATTGTGCCAAACTCTATTTCTTGTTTTAAATTATCTATCTTTGTTTGAATATTATGTCTTTACTGCAAGCATATTATATCACATGTAATTAGTTTGAATTTAATCAAAATATATAAAAAATGGGAGAATTATTGTTTTAAATATATAAAAGTTTTCATTGTTTATATAATAGCTAATATTTATAATACTTTATAAAAGAAATCACTAATAAACAACAAAATAATACAAATAAAAATTAAACTCCCTTCAAAAAGTTTTGGAACATCGAAGCATTGGCTTTGGCTTCATTAAATGGAGATTCTGAAGTAACAAAAGACACAAACTCTGATGGAAGAACGATACCTGATAAAATAACAGTGTCTGCTTGTTTTTCAACAGGGTTCTGAACAAGTTCTTCAATATCAACCAATTTAAATTCAGCAAGCGTGCTAATGGTTGAATTCGGGCTTCGATTAATCAATTTAACAATTCGACTGCCAAACACATTGACAAGGCATTGCTCATTGAGGGAATTTGTGTACAATGCCAACGCATCATCTTTCTTCTGGTTTAACTCAAGAGCGAGACCAAAAGCAATTTTATAATTGATATTTGTTGGATTCAAGACAACTGCGTTTTGAAATGCAACAGTTGACTGAGAATATTGAGACATCTTAATAAAACAGTATCCAAGCAAATACCAAAAAGCGTGATCCATTCGATTCGAATCTAAAAGTTCTCTCAGCAATGAACTTGCGCTAAGATATTTCTCGTCCTGAATTAATTGATAAATGTTCAGTATTAATATATCCCGATCAAGCTGATCATTCGATTTTAGAATATTCATCTCAATCATGTCTCCTGCTCCGTACTTGATCTTAGAAAACATAATCTGCTTAATTGATCGATACCCTCCCATGGTGTGCACAGTGAAATAATTTGCAAAAGCACGATAATTTCCATCTCGGCGAACAATCGAATCTGTTTGTTGTAGAATTACATCATACCTTGTAATGTATGGGGTCTCAAGTAATTTAATCGCTTCAAAATCATCAATTGATTCTTGAAATAATTTTAATCTTCTATAAGCGACACCTCTCAAATAATGAGAATAGAACATAATGTCATGATTTGTGTGGTCAACTGTTTTTGCTAACAATTCGATTGCGATAGTATATTCTGCTCTATAAAAGTAAATGAAGCCAAAAACATATGGTTTTTCATCAGTGTAAATATCAAGTCCTTGTTGACGTGCTGCAATCAAAAATGAAGTTGCTCTAAATAAATCGCCTAATAATAAAAATGCTAGGCCTAAGCTATATAAAATTCCGCATTCTTGATCATACTTTTGGTTGTCTGTGATAAATTTCATAATTTCGCGATAATAATAATCGAATTGACATTGCTGTAAAATATTTTCGTCTAAATTCATGAAAAATGGAAGAATTTTCATTTTTGCACGTTCAGCTAAACGATGTGCGCCAATATTTTGCGCTTTTTCAAGCATTTGAAGCCATCCATTTAAAGATTTCTTTTCCAACGTTTCTAATTGCCCATTTAAATACGCTTCATTGTACGGAGGAGATGCAGTGGTGAAAGTTTTGACTGCAGGAATTCCAAGGAGCTTTTGAAATCCCGCAGATTCAAGTTTAGAATTATCTGATTCCATCAATAACAAAATAAGCAAAAAAAAATTATTTTCTCTGAGCTCTTCCTCCATCAATATCTAACTAAGTAATCTATCAATTATCATTTAATTCATGAAATGTCATATAGCAAAAGATATAAAAACATATCTATATAGTTAAATATCAAATAAATAGTTTTTATGTAAATATATATGATATTAAACATAATGCTATCAAAAAACTTTCACAGTTTAATATCGTATCACCTATATCGAGGAGTATCTATTTTTAAGCTAATTTTAATCATCAATTTAAAGCAGGGTGTGGCATGGAAATACCCCCAATTTTAATCATAAATATGAATCAAAGGCCACCAAACCAAAGATTCCAGCATAAATATAATAGCTCAAACAACAGCAATAACCAATACAACCAGAACAGACAGAAACAGAACTTTAGCAAACAGAACTCTGTTCCACAGGTTGTTTTAAATACAATAGACGTTAGAGAACAAATCCCGACATTTAAAGCGGAAGACTATGTAGGATTTAAGGATGTCTTGTTGGCTGCTTCTTTGCCAGGTGAATATTCATACGATGAAGAAAATAAAAAACAAAATTCTATTGAAAGAACATTTGCAGCAAATCAGAGAGTTATACAGTCATTGCTATATGTTGCACAGTCTTTTTCGGACGTTACAGACGCTATTTCTCAACCGCCAAATCTATCACCAGTATATCTTGACATTGAGAGAACAAATATGAATCTTCAGGTATCCACTAATAGTCATGATATGCTTCGTAATACTATTCATGAAATTATTAATTCAGATCAATAATACACTTTGTTGTTATATAATTTACCATCAAAAAACGCATATCATAGGGAATTAAATCCTATACATCGCGGTAGTTGTTTTATTTGAAATTTATTTAATAAAAATTACAATAGTGTGTTTACAATTAGTTGGAAACCTCATATATTGCTTCTATAACAGTAACTCGCCCGATATTTCTTCCTTAGTTTCATCAAAATATCTGCCTTTAACTGGAACGGTAACAACTGGGAATTCTTTGTCTTTGCTTGCGCATTCTTTGATTGACATATTAAGGGAATTGTTGGTATGTGTCGGTTTTATTTCATTCGAGATTTTACATTTCATTGGGCTTTCAT
Source organism: Trichomonas tenax (assembly GCA_023091735.1). Taxonomy (NCBI): domain Eukaryota; phylum Parabasalia; order Trichomonadida; family Trichomonadidae; genus Trichomonas; species Trichomonas tenax. Next base: position 55,805 of record JALKBU010000234.1, read on the forward strand.
GAGTGGCGATAATGATTTTTTGTCTTGGTGTCTGATTGAGTGTTGACTTTGAAAGATTTTCAGTATCTATTTCTTTTTCAGTAATTTCCTCTTCTTCGTTTTCAAATTCGTTATTCTTTTCGTTTTCGATATCTTCATCATTTTCGATTTGTGGATGTGCATTGATACGCGGGAAGCTTTTCACGTTCTCTGTTTTAGAAATAAATTCACGTAACTTCTTTTGAATATGTTTTACAGCAAAATCGCGGATTTTTTGAAGTTTCTCAATCGATTCCTCAGTGTTCATCTCTGGTTCTATATCATGGACAACAGTAACTGATGTGAATTTCAATCTACGCTGTTTTGAAGATTCGTTAAATCTATTAAAGTTTGTTTTCTTTGGCGTTGTCTTTTTCTTTGCCTCCTTTTTCTCAACAGGAGCGTTAACCTTTGGAAAATTCTGTGGGTTGATAATATATTTCGGCCCAATATGAGGCGAGTTCATTTTCCAAAAAAATAATAACCGTCAAAAATAAGACAATTTGACATGTAAAAATATCGAATGCCAAAAATCATAAATCATGAGGAAATTGTTCAATCCTTTAAATAGAAAATACTTGTATTTGGGTATCTTTTAGATAATGAAATTTCAATTCTTTTTAGAGTATTACATTGAGCAATTCTCATCAAATATTAGTTCTTCAATTGTGGAATATTGCAACTCTTTGGATGTTGCTTACATTAAATCAAATTTTCAAAGGACTTAGAAGAGCCTTTCCTAGTGTATTTGTTTCTGTTGTATCAAGCAATAATCTTCGAGAAAGAAAAATGTTGGATTCAAGAGCAAGTTCAAAAGTATATCTAACATTGGTACAAAGTGTATTTTGTTCTGTATTTAGCATTACTCTTTTAGGCATATCAGCATATGTAATTGCTTCAATTTCAATGCCGGAAATTTATCTATTATCAGCATTATTTCATATATATATATTATGCTGATAACCAAGTTATCTTTCAATTGTTTATTCATCTACACCCTCAGATTTTAAATGTGATTGATTCCATATCTTCGAATGGAAAAGTGAAACTAAAGGGAAATGCTAAAAATTAAGGCAAAAAGTTCCAGAAAAGTACAATACCCAGTTTCACAATACTTTAGCCACAGGTCTAAAGCAGGGAGTGTCAGGAATTTTGATTAAAGTTTGGTTGTTCGAAACAGCGTTGGTGCGTTTTTTCCTTTTTTGAGTCACCTTTCTGTCAACAAGATTTAGTGTCACCATTGAATAAAAATGGTGAATGTTGAATTATGGTGTAGTGGTTAAGTTAATGCTAAACGTTATATATGCCATTGGTTGGACTCCTGGAAAGCATTTTTATTTTTTTCTTTTTCTTTTTGTCGAAAAAAAAATATATTTTAAATTCCATGAAATGCATTATATATAAGATATACATTGTATAGTGATGTCAAAAATATAATATCCTGCTCATCCGGCAGGAAAATTATATATTGAAATTTATTATTAGTTCATTTATCATGCTTTTAATTGAATATCATTTCTCCATAGTTAGTGTATACTATTTATATTATTAGTTTGAATGACTCAAATATGCAGAAAAAATTTCTCTGATGAAAACAAAAGATTTATTTTTTTTCAAACATTTTAGAGGGAGAAGATGAAATTCGAATAATGACTTGGATTTTATAATTATTATATAATGAATGCTGATTGAACAAATCGTTAAAATAGACATTTTCAATTTTTTCATTCATTTTTGAAAAACGTTAGATTAAGGAGTATTACATAGTGAAAATGTTCCACATTATGAAAATATTTAATTTCAAATACATCCAATGAATTACATTAAAGTTTTTACTAAGATCTGA
>JALKBU010000235.1:0-57277 GCA_023091735.1 Trichomonas tenax
TTAACCATGCATAAATATCGATGTTTTCTTACCAATTACCAGTTAGGTATATGCTCGTTGATGATAGAGTTGTGGCTCGTCAACAACACTAACCTGGATGTATTGGTTAGACTACAAAGATATTTATAACACTTTTTATAAAGGTGACAATTTTCCCGCGCAAAAAGTGACAGTTTATTCATGAAAAATGACTTTAAGGTTCCCCTGTCACTTTTTGGTGTTCACTTTTGTCATAGACTCGCAATTAGTCCACCTCTCTTACATTCTTTGAGATCCTTTGTTTCAAGGGAGACTAAATCGAATTAGTCAACTAAAGTTTTGAATGGGATGGCAATCATGATGCTTTTATTGGATTATTAATCGCTGCGAGTGGAGCGACGGCGGAGGCATGAGCATTGATCTAAATGTTGATAGATTGCAGTGTCAATGGGTGGAGATTTTTGAACCAAAGGAACTGGATAAAATATAATGCAGACTAATTATTCAAAAGCCCTTCTCACTCCCTTCCTCGCAATTTTTTTTTTTTTTTTGATAAAATTTATATGGTTTATTCCATGTGGCATAGGGAATATACCCTATTAAGGACTAAGCTTGGTGAGCCTAAGTTCTCAAGATTTCAAAATTGGAAAATTATCATATGCCTGATTTCAAATCTGACTTCACATGACAAATATGGCATAACGGTTAGGATCACTGACATAACCCATGCTGGATTTAATTCCAGTTATGATCATTTTTTAACCTTTTTTATTAACATTATGCATTTTATAAACATGCATTATTATTCTAGTTAATGTCTGGACGCACATGCATTTGCATTATTTTCTGTCATCTAAACATACCTAACCCAGTAAATAAAATCAAATTATTGGAAGTTCATTGATGAGTTAACTGATACTTTGCTAATACTTATGTACAAAATGAAGCATTCAATAGTTCTCGATGTCTTCTATTAATATAATTTGAATGAAAGACAAATTTATTCGATGTGAAAATTGATCAATTTCTGGTGGATTCTATAGTATTTATAATATAACAATTTATGACAATGTATAGAAATATAACCCAAATGTAATCCATGAATTGCAGAGGTAAATATAGTATCTAAACAAAAATATATTAACTTTTTGCTAACAATGAAAATATTTGGCGGAAATTATTAGTTTCGATTCAGCTAAGTGTGCAATTTTCAACGAAACCAAAATAACAAACAAATAATATTATGATGAAGTATTTTGTCACTTTTATATCATTTGACAAAGACGTTAATTTTTGACATACATCAAGTGCTGAGCCCACAACATAGATACACAAAGCCAATTATCGTGGGAGCTATGCATCGTATCTTGATACCCAATATATAGAAAAATCAGTAAAATTTCTTAAAATGACGAAATTTCATCACCAATCTACCTATTCCTTCATCGATACCATCAATTAATGTTGAGTATATTACTATACATCAATAATGTATGTATATATTTTTAGAAAACATCGCATATATAGTTAAAATTAGTTAAATCTAATTCGTATCTCCAAAAGTTAGGTTGCTGCAGCGTTCATATTGCAGATACAGGTTCATGTCTATGTTATTACTATACCTACGAAAGATGATGCAATAAAACTGATTACAAATATTTTTATATATAATGACTAAAAGAAGCTTATGAACATATATAAAAGCCAAAATAATTATATATTGCTCGCTTAATAATGCAAAATTCCGATTTTAAAAAAAAAAACATTATTAACTTCAATATAGTTTTGATTATGAATTACTAACTGATTCATTACATATGTATATCTAGTAGTTAAAAGAATTTTTATGTGCGTTTAGCTGTTACACAATAGGACATAAAGATAATCTAAACTTTTTCCATCCGAGGGATAACCTTAAAGAATGAGAAGGTCTTTATTATTCAACAGATTAATATTCTTATTGAGTTTTCATCGGATTTGTGTGTTACTCCATGCATATCTGTGAATTATTAAGTCAAAGTTGGTATGAGTCGACAATTTTTTCCTTCCGACATTTCTATATTCGGAGAAGGAATCCTCTTACCCACAACATCCAATGGTACCATTTTCTGGTAAATTTGCCGTGATAACACACATCCCATCATTTTTTGCTGATAAATTATTCAAAATTTTATGTAATGATGTTTGACTAAAAAGGACTTTGTTTATCTGTTAAAATTACCCATGCGATTGTACATTTACTGTGCGAACATTTGATTGCAACTTAGAATCACTAACAAATCTCTGTTTAGGGAGTTAGAGTGAGTAATCAACAAAATAGACATTTTCTAGCCATGGATATATTGGAGCATGAATTTTAGGCTTCAATAACTACATTTAACAGGGGATTGTCGTCATTTTATAAGCAACATTAAATCATCCAACTAGAGTTATAGAGTATCATCATATCATGATTTCGATATGCAACATAATAAGTAAATAGACCATTTCCACATTTTCAAATTGAATCATATCATAACATGTTTGTAAGCCATCTAACTATTAAAAATAGAAAGACCTCATCTAGCTTTGATTAATGGAGATACTATTATTTAAATAAGAAAATATCAAATATTTTGCTCAATAAATCAAAATCAGAGCTTGTCATTTAGAGAATATATAGAAATTGGAAAGCATAATATATTTATATTATTGGCTATTGAAAGCCTTTTTTTTGGAAAAAAAAAATCTTCTAAAGAAAATAAAAATGCGATATTTTGATAGTATGTAAAGAGCAAATAATAGAAATAGCAAAATTAAAGATTTACAAATAAATGTAATCCTAAAAGTGACAAATGAGCGAAGAAACACATCCATTATCGAGTACGTGGAAATTCTATTACTATGAGCGCCCCGCAAACATGGAGGACTACATAAAGAGCATCCACGAAATCGGTTCTTTCAAGACGATCGAAGATTTCTGGAGCTATTACTCGCATATGATTAGACCAGACAAATTGAAGCCAGATTACTCGATTCAGATGTTCAAGGATGACTACAAAGCGATGTGGGAAGACGAAAATATCAAAAATGGCGGCCATATAACTATCAGACTGAAGAAAAATATGTTTCCTTTCGCTTGGGAGAAATTAGTACTAAATATGATTGGTGAACAGATTTCTGAGTCAGTAATCGGTGCTGTTGCGTCGTCAAAACAGAGAGGTGACTCGATTGAATTATGGCTTGATTTTAAATCGTCAGATCCAATGGTCAAAGAAGCCGAAAAACTCGATATTATTAGAATTCTCATCGAAAAACTAAATATTGTCGGAAAATTGAGGTTCGAGTTTACAGATTTCGATCAATTCAAGTCAGAAAATCCGAACGATAAGAAAACATCAGAATTTTACATGCTCGAGGATGGATTGGTTAAGCGTGTCGAATTCCAGCCACAGAAAAAGCCTCAAGCTTAATTTTCCTTTTTTTTTCAAGATTTAACTTTGTGTTCAGTATTTCAGACCCAGCTCTTGATCAAACTGTTCAATATTATACAATATATATAATTGTTTCAAATAAATATAGCTTATATAATCATTTAAACAAATTAGTCATTATGCATACTTTCAATCAAACAAGCAAAGCATAGATAAACAAAATACATACAATTTTTAATATAAAAGGTTATATTTCTACGAAACAGATATCAGACTCGATAACAAGTCTCGGTGGTAGTGTGTGGTTTGTTTCTACAAGTAGAAATAGCTTGGAAGTCTCTCTCCATGTGCTTGGAGAGTTTTGTAACAAAAAGTTTGATAAATCTTGATAAAACTTTGGGTTTTCGTTAAAGCAAATGAAGTAAACACTCTTTCCTCTGAGTGTACAGACATCCAGCTGTGATACATAGTTTCTAATGTCAGAGTCTCCTTCGATATTCACAACGACATCAGACTTAACTTTCTGGATGTAAAACTCAGCAGCTTGTGCGATTTCGTTGAAGTGAAGGATATTAACTTTACCAGGAATGAATTCTGCAGGTTTGATGCCACTTAGTTGTTTGATTCCCCATCTGTGATGTTGTGCGAATGTTGCACAAATATGTTTTTGGACGAAATCGAATTTGTTTTCATTCTCTGGACATGAATTTATCATTCTTGTGATTTTCTCGAATGGGAACAAGTAAAGACTGCTTTTCTCATAAGTGTTCTGTATGTCTGTAATGAATTGCTGGATCTTTGTTGCTGTTTCACAGACAGTTTTGTTTTCTTCGATTGATTTTTCATACAATGCTTTTGTTTCTTGGAATCTTTTCTCTGTGTTCATCATAACAATCGATTGGAGTTGAACGTCATCGAGAACTGTGCTGTCCGCTGAATGCACTCTTTCCATCTCCGTTTCGAGGCTCTGAATTGAGTTATAAAGTCCTTCTCTTTGTCCATGAGAGATTTGCTCTGTTTTCGTGAGCTTCTCCAAAATGTCGATGGAATTCGTGTTCTTGAGAATGACTGATTCAGTCTTCTCCAAGTGGACATTGTTGCAGTGAATGAATATAACACCTGTTGGGATGTATTTCAGAGGTTTGTCGACGAAGAAAATAACTCTGAAATTGTAATCGATGACGATTTCGCAATTGTCGATAACTCCTTTTCGTGCCGATTTCGAGCCAAGACATGTTAGGAACTGGTTGTCTAATGTTTCCTGGTTCGCATGCTTTATGACTAAAATGTTTCCATTCGTTGCTGCTGCTTTGATGTCTTCAATGAAACTCTTACATGAAGTGTCTGTGTAAGTGAACGTGAATCTTCTCTGTAATGTTGGCGCTGCTTGCCCAGTATCACCTCCGACAATAGAGAACTCTGTTCCATGCGGATCATAGCAGCAGATGAGTCTGTCGCCAGAGATTAATGAAATGATCAACGGATCTTCTGTTCCGAAGATGTTCTTCAGAGAAATGAAGAATGTTGGATCTACGAGTGAATCATTGAATATTCCGTTGACTCCGACTTCAAATTGTCTTCGAAGTGGACCTGGAATCATTGGCAAACATGCAATTTCTGCTGTTGATTTAACTAAGAAAGGAACTTGATTTTTTGCGTAAACTTTCTCGCCGTTGATGAATTTGTGCAAATCTTCTTTGATGTCAGGGAAAATGCTTGCTGTTGTCTTTGCTTTCGATAAGAACTCAGATCTCTTCTTAAGCATTTCTTCTTCTTTAGTTAATTTTTGAATGACTTCATCTCTTCCTCTTTCATGCATTTTGAGGTCTTCTTTTGCTTCTTCTATTCTCTTCAGGATTTTCTCGTATTCTTCGATTCTTCTTTCGATTGTTTTCGTGTGTTCATCCATTTGTATTTGGACTGTTGCTTCGAATTTAGTTGATTTAGTGTGCGTTAGAACAGCTTGAAGCCATTGAAGAAGACAAAGACAGCAAGAATCCTTTTGGAACTTCTCTTCAACCAAAAGTGGATCCTTCATCCTTACATCCAACTGCAGAGCGACATCTTTCCTGATAGTGTTTGGATCGAAAACAAGCAAAACTTTGTTGAATCTTCCAACTCTCAAATAACCTCTTGCTTCGGCCCAATAATCACCGTCACTTCTCGGGGTGAATTCGTGTAATGCGCAGAAAGTGTTAAACAAGTGTCTGACTGGCTCTGGAGGGTTCTGTTGGATGTAGAGTTTGTATTGTTCATCCTGCGTGAATGCTTTTGCAGCAACTTTTGTAACCGCTTGATAATTCGCGAATGTTACTTGAGAATCATTCTTCTTGTATTCATCATACAGCAATTCTCTTTCTTTGAGCTCTTCGAGTTCTTTCTCACATCTTTCTTTTTCTTTCTCTAAACTCGCCAAGAACTGAGTTCTGAATTCGATCGCTTCGATGTGATTTTGCAGGAATGTTTTATCGATTTCTATTTGTGATGTTATTGACAAAACAAGCGATTCATTATCTTTAATTGCTTTTTCAATGGAACTGATTACTGCCAAAACTTTCGATGTGAATCTCTTTCTCTGAGTAATGAAATCTTGAACAACTTTAGTCAGGAAATTATATTTCTGGATAATTATGTTGAATTGTGTTTGAATTGGAACAAAATACTTTGTTTTGCCTGTTTTCATGAAGTTAAACACCAATTTCAAGAGCGTAACATCAACTTCTGGAACAATACTTGATCTGTCCCACAAATTAAATGAATAAATGTTCTTGAAATCAATTTGATTCCTTTCTGATATAAATGTGACAAAATGAAGTTTCCTGAACATGTGCATCGCAACGTATCTAAATGCGCTGCCTCTAATTGTGTAATTTTGCTTTGCTGGAGCATTTTTGAGCAGGAACATTGATGATTTGTTGCTGAACGAAAGCTGCAATCTTGTGCTTGTTCTCTGTTCACTAATCTTGAATTTCTTCTTCGAGTTTGTTGCCTTTATTCCTGGTCCTTGGTTCTTGTTTTCTTCTTCATTATTGGGATCGAACTTTGCTGTTTCCTGTGATATCAATCCCGCAAATGGGAACTTGCAGACAGTGAAGAGACTCGAAGTTACTGCTTCATTTAATGATTTCATCGACATCGCTTTTATAATGTATTCCAACATCGAATTTTTGAGTTTATCATAGATCATTTGAAGAAGATTTTCGACTGGATTTCTCATTAAGAGAACATAAATTTCACTTGCTGTTATTGCATTAAGAACTAATTGCCATAAGTTATCATTTGGAGTGTATCTGAGAAGTTTTGCGTTCATTATTTTGCAGCCAAGTTCAATGATATATTCATAGTCGCATCGCATATCATCGACAATCAATGGATGCGAATATGGTGTTGTTAGACAATTGATAACATAAGAAAGGAACAGATTTCCATCATCCGTAAGAACTATTTCATCAAAGTTCTCGTGAAGCTTTGATTGAACGAATTGAGTGAATTTTGGATCTTCTTGATTCGTAATGAAATAATCTGTGTCATTTGATGTCGTCATCATGAACTTTGGCGACAAGAATCCATTTTTGTGGTATTCAGGAATGAGTTTGTTGAGATTATACTGAAGATAACTGACATATCCATCAGTTGTGGGATCTTTAAAGTTGATGACTTTTCTTGCGAGCAAACAAAGAAGATGAAGATTTCCATACTTTGGAATCAATTCATAGCATTCTTCTAAGACAGAGTCGAAGTTCTGAATTGCTTTAATTATCATCTTGTTTGCTTGCGGATCGCGGCGAATGAGAATTGATCTTGAAATGATTTCGTGGGAGATTAACTTCATATCACTTAATTGATACTTCGGAATCTTGAACATGAAAACTGCATCTTCTATCTGGTGTTCACATGAATCTCCTGTGAGAAGGAATATGAAGTTGTGAAGCTTAACAACAGTGTTATTCATAATGATTGATTTGCATTTGATCATCGACAAAATGAAACCATAAAGATCTGTTTCTTTGTTTGGCATCGGATCAAAGACAATCAATGTTGGTATTTTGAGTGTTGGTTCGATGCCATCTTCAATGGATATTGTGGAAATAGAGCTGATCATGTCAATGAACCATTCAAGTGTTATTGCGTTTCCGTTAATTCTAACACTTGAGAAATTAGGTTCAATAAATGCAGTATCGCAAATGTAGTTTATAATTGTTGTTTTCCCTGATCCTGTTGGTCCCTGAAGGAAGCAATTGACTTTGTTCTGGAGCATGATTGTTAAGTTCTGAACAGAGTGCAAAAACTGCATGCAAGGAATGTTCGTGAACTCTATTGGTCCGCAATATGTTGGCATAAACTTGTCGAGCAATGTTTCATCGACAACAGCAAGATCGTACGATTTCTTTATCTCATAGATTTCAATTGGCTTGAATGTTGTCTTGTATGAATAGTCAATGATATCCTTCTTGAAAAGATGCTCAATTTCAAGAGCCGCTTTGATCTTTTTTGAGTATTGTCTATAGTCGTCTTCTGTTTCGAGATACTTCGAATTCGACCAAAATATCGAAATGCCAAGAATAATATACAAAGCATTCGTTGTCTCTGGTCTGTATGTATTGCAGAAACACGTGAATATCTTGAAGAAACTCTGCAATTGCAAAGGAGTTGAAATGAGTTCATTTGCAATGTTTCTGACTGTTTCCTGCATCTGTTCATCAAACTGAACATTGTCATTGATGAGCCAGTAATTGAGCAAATCGCTGAACGTAACAAGCGGCTGAGTGAACGAAATGATTGGAATCGAAATCTGTGATGCGTTGACAACAGGTTCCATCAATTCGAAGATAATGATTGTGTTAGAACCGATTGACATCAATGAATTCAAGCCTTCACAGACCATACTGTTCTCAATTATTGATGTTGAGTGATAAAGGAACGGATTCGCGAACGGCACAAGTAAGTGATAAACGCATTTCTTGTCGCTTGTTTGAACAAGCATCGCTGTCAAAACATTGACCCAACTTTCACTTGTGAATGCGATATAATAATATTCCAATCCCAAAGAAAGCGTTGCTGCTTCGATTACTGTTGAAGTCCCTGAGAATGGAGGTCCACTCATCAAGAAAACTCTTTGCTTTGTGTTGATCAACTCTGTGATTTTGTCGAAGTTGTATTTAAAGGCTTTTGTTTGAAGCAAGTTCTTCCTGACATTGAGTGTCTTCTTTGGTGTCTTCATTATCATCTCTTCAATTGTTATCTTTGATTCTTTGATCAATTGCTCTGGAACAACTTGTTTGAAATTGGATAAAAAGTTAAACTTCAGTTTTCCTTTGGAATTCTCGAATGAATAATCGAAATACTGCTGAATGAGATAAGGATGCATGTACTGAGTTAGTTGCAACACAGCAAAAGAAACTTCGTTTGATTGCGTTGGGAATAAAGTGTTTCCAATATTCTCGAGATGTTTGTTGTAATCATCCTTATCAATAAAAATGAGAGAGCACATTGCCTTTATAAGATCTGATATCAGCAATGTTGTTGCTGTACAGAAGAATGGTTTGTCGGTGTCGAACATTGAGAATTCGAAGAGCTGAATTTGCTTCATTATCTGGATTTCATCGATGCAAACGAAAACGTTGATTTTTGTCAAACTTTCTATTAATTGAGGTATTCTAAATATTGACATTGTCTTTGTTGAATGGAGCAGTAACAAAGACCTCCCTGTTACATAGCAGAATAACTTTGTGGCAAGGACAGAAACAGCACTAAGAGCAGAATGAATTAAGATTGGATGTCCAATTTTGATTTTGTCGATAATGTTGCAGAATGTGTTGTGTAAAACTGGCGAAAACATCGCTGTGTTAACACTTGAGACTTGGAAGCAGTAATCAAGTGATATGGAATTTGAAATGATTGTAACGGTTTTGTTTTGCTTGTCAACATTCAGATGCAATGGATTTTGGACTTTGTTTAGAGTTTGTTTGTAAGAAAGCAAAATCACTCTTTGTTCATCAGAGATGTTTTGGTTGTCGATGCTCATATTGGGATCGTTTAACACTGCAAGAATCTTTAACTGCAATGGAAGTCTCGAAAGAGAGATTTCATTTTCTAAATACTTGAAAAAGAGAGTCTTCATTGTGTTGATTATTGTTGATTCGATAATCGGAACTTGAGATATCAAAGGAACTAAAAGATTGATTCCTGCTTCGAATGTCAAAGAATCACCGTTTTCGAGAACGATTCCATATAGATTTCCATCATGAACAACCCACACTTCGATTCCTTGGAACATAATGGAGAGAACTGACAACTTCACGCCAATGTCATCGCTGAATGTTTCAACGATTTTGACATCAGGAATCAGAGACATTCTTGGAGAGATGTTTCTGAATGAGATAATTACTTCAATGAATTTTGATCTCAGACCAATAGCGGATGACTCCGTCTCTTTAAGAGCAGTAACATAATCGTTGTTGTCACAAAACTTAATGAGAAGTGGATCTTGTCGGATTTCGAGAATGAATGCTATCCAGTCATTCTTAAGCTGATTCAAACTCTTCAGTTCGAAATTCATTGCACTTCTGATATGTTTATCAATCTCATAAGAAGACAATGGATTCAAAAGTTTAATGTGCTCTTGTAATGAAATGAATTTATCAAGAGTTCTCATCATTCTTACGATTTTAGCGTGCATTTTGACAGCGAGTTCATTCTTTGTGTCTTTGAGTTGAACGCCGAAGATGATATTCTTTAGTATTCCTTGGTTATACTTCAAATCACTCATCATTTGATCTGCCTTGGAAATGTAATTATTCTCATCAATCAATATCTTCATTCCATTGATTGTATCACGAACATTTATCAACTCGAGATCAGCTTTGTCTTCGCCTTTCGATATGTTGTATAACTCTGTGATTCTTGGGATTTTTTCGATGATATTCATTTCGTTGAATTCTGTCAAAGTCATGTTTTCGAAGTCTTTTCTTCCGATAATATCCTCCAATGTCTTTCTGTGATGTGCTTTAATCTTGTCCGATAATATCTGTGCAACCATTTTGAAGATTGGAAGTAGGCATTCGAGATCATTCTTTACGAAAATGAGAGATTTCATTGAGTTATGATCTTTTGCAAATTCTTTTGTTAACTTTCTTAAAGTTAAAAGCCATCCATTGATGTCATCTTTGATTTGATTGGTGTTTAGCTGCTTAATTGGTATTTCAGACCACTTCTTCAGCATTTCTTGATACATTGTAATGACTTTCCATAACTTGACACGCGGTTCTTCGTCAATGATATTTTCGTTTGATTCTTTCAGTTGTTTTTCGATTTCTTGTATTTTTATAATCTTTTGTTCTAAGTGCTTCAGATATTCTGTTTTCTGTTCTCTAACAACAAAATTCTTTTCATTAGCAAGATCTTCTTGTGTTTTCTGATGCTCTGCCTTCAACTGTTCCATCATATTTGGCATATTTTCGATATACTCTCTGCCAACAGTTGTTGTAATTGTAATTGCCTGACCCAACTCTATATCAATGAGAAGTGGCCAAAATTTGATATTAAGGATGTTAGTGACAGTATCTGCATCTAATCCATAGTATAAATTAAAAAGCAGATCATATAATTTCATGATATATTCTGCCTCAATGTCAAGCTGCTTTCTTTTCTCAGGGAGCTCATCAAGAACTGCTTTCCTCGCTGCCCATTGTTCTGGAGTTGTTATTTCTCTCTTAAATAACTTGAGGACTGATTCATACTTTCCATTGAGTTTGGTGATCTTCGATTGAAGATCCTGATTAACGATATCCATTACCATAACTCTCTTTTTCTCGACACATTCAAAAATTGTGTTCTTGAAATCATTGAAATTCAACTCGAACAAACCAAGATTGATGAATGATGGGAAGTAATGCAAAAAGAAGTCTTTCTGAGGAATAAGTCTGGTGAGGAATTTGAAGGTATCATCGATATTTGGAATATAATCAGTCTCAAAGAAATCGAAGATGTCACTTGTTTCTTTCTGCATGATTGGAAATGCTTCATTAACGTGTTTAACATGATCGATAACTAACTCATTGATTAAATTGCTATAAGGATTCAAGTAATCCTGCATGAAATCTTGTTTAACTGCAAGAAGAGGAGGAATCAAATGTTCCAAATTATTTCTTTTCATGAAAATCTGAAAAGCAGATTCTTTGATGTAATGCATTTCAGCTGCCGAAGACCTTTCAAAAATGACTGCTGCAGGATTAATTAGCTTCGAGAGAACATCAGGAACAATGTTATAAAGTTCTTTCATAACATTTTCCATTTCAGAAACTTCATTTCCTAAATCAATCAAAAACATTGGTTTGATATTTGTTATATTGTTGTCTGATATTGTTGGTGATAACGTTGTGAAACCATCAAGAGAAACATGCGATGTTTCTAGTTTTTTCCAGTTATATGTGAATAATTTCTCGAAATATTCTTTGTTATAATCAATGAGTTCTAAAATCATTTCACGAACCATCATTTGAACTCTCCATAAAACACGATGAAAAATAGATGTTTCTGGTGCAGCGAATTGATAATATGGATGAAGCGTTGCATCTGCTATAAGATTGACGTCATTATGTGAATCAATGACATCTGTGAGAGTGACAACCAGCATCTTTGCAACATTATCAGAAAAACCTTCTATGAATGAAATCAACCATTTCTTGAATTCACTGATTAGCGGCAGCCATTCGCTTATTAACAGTTTCTTGTTTGATATAAACTCGTGTAATTTATATATTATTGTTTCTTTGTCTTCTAATATCATTAACTGGGTTTGCTGCAGAGCTTTGAGATAAATATTGACCGAATATGACAAAGGAAGATGCTTCATGACATCTAAGTTTTCTGCGTAATTCGTGTGCACCAATAATGGATCTTTTAATTGCTTTGGAGTGTATCTAGATATATCTGCGCCGATACTATTAAGAATACTCACTGCTTCATCAACATCATCTGATTGAACTTCGGCTCTAACTGCAAACATTTTTTGAACTCTTTCAGCAACAACTAAAGCATCCTTTGGCATTTTAGCACGAAACTCTGGCCTGATAAATGACAAATAGTCCTCTCCATCCAAATTATCAAGGAACTCATCTGTTCTAATAGAATTTTCAAAATTTTTTCTAAGTTTTTCTGCGAGTTTAACTCTTTCTGCTAAATTCTTTTCATTATCGTCATTAAATTTGATATTAAACCTCGAAACTTCTTTAAATAAAGTTCTTGCTGGATTGAACATACTCCTCAGTCCAGGAATAGATATCATAAACGTGTGAGATTCTGGTTTGTATTGTATTACTTTGCATTTATGCCAAACTTCTTTTCCGCGTTTCAATATTTTTGTTTTCGCCATAATATTTTTCTCTCCATTCATTACACGCTGCTCGTCATTAGAAATTCCATTGAAGCAATCAAAGTAGTCAAGAGGAAGTTTATCCTGAATCTCGCTCTTAACTTTTACCTTTGGAGGAACGACTAATTTATGCGATTTAATTGTCTCTATTTGCAGCATTTTTTCTATTTGATTCATATCAACTCTTTCGATTGGTTGATCCCAAGTCACAACAGGACCGACTTCTTTCGGTCGTGCAGATAGGGGACCAGATTGTGAAGCTCTCATCATTTGATTAAATAACCTTGGATTCGATGGATTATATTTTTCGATTTCCGGCGGCATTACTTCTTGTTTTTTCACTACTTTCCCTAACGTCGTTTTAAATTTTCGTGCTTTCTTTTTTGATGCCTTTACAGGAGGTTTTGGCTTGGGATTAGAAAAATCTGATTCTGGAAGTTGCGAATTTCTAGACTTCTCAGATATTGTCCGAGCGGTTTTGTGCTGTACTTCCTCCTGAAGCTTCTTAAATGCTTTCGCGAACCGATTCTGGCTCGAGCGCATCAAAAAAAGACAATTTTTAATGAAGCCGTTTATAAATTCCGGATTTTCGGCAAATAATTAATTTAATCTTTAATTGTGATGAAATTTGGACTGTTTATAAATAAGTAATATCAAATTACAGGGAAATAAACTTGATTTAAATCATATCAAAATGTCGAAATTATTCAGAATCAAATACATGCTACAGGAGTAAAAATTATTTATTGCGACAATGATATAATTAGAAGTTTTGGTTGTTAAGATAAGCATCATCTTCTCCTTCATCATATGATCTTGATCGGATATAATTGACTTTTGACATAACACACTGGTGAGTTTCTCCGACATCGTCATCGAGTTCAGCGGTTTCATCCACCGTGATGCTGTCATCTTTGTTCTTATTTCTGCGATATAGGAACAGTCCAAGAATGGCAACTGCCAAAACTACAACACCTCCAATCGAGCACATTAAAATCATAGTCATTGAATCGAATTTGAATTTCGGCTTTTCCTGGTTTATTTTTCCATCAAGCATAGCAATGTTAATTTCTGTTACTGTTTGAACATATGTGGTCAAATATATTGTCACATCAATGTTGATTAGTACATATGTTGTTGAGGTTGAATTTTCTATTGTTGCTGAAACAGCTAAAACATTTGTTTTCACGACTGTCGACATTTGCGATTCTGTGAGAATCGTAGAAATAGTCTTAGTTGATATATCACTTGTGATTGAAGAATGCATTATTTTCTCCGATGGAATGGAATCCAGTGTTGGGTACGAGTTCGTTGCCCGACGTGCAAATTCTTTTGGTTCATTTAGAGGGAAAATTGATGTGCGTTTTGCTTTGAAAATTTCAGTTTCTTGTAGGCTAAATTGTGAGGTCGATGGGATATAAGAAGGAACTACATCTGTTTCTGGTTTGTTAATCGGAAATGACTTTGAAATATTTTCAAAACTAACTATATCTATACAGTCATTGGTTTCATTTTCATCCATTACAATGATAAGACCTCTTCCGTCATGATTGTATGCAAAAGGATGGCTGATGCAGTTTTTGTTTGATACCCATGAGTATACATCAGCAAGCATAAGCGATCCGCCGAATGAATCGTAGTAAATTGGGTCATTTTGTTTGCGGGTTATATTGGTTATTGTGCCTAAATACGCAACCATCCGTAGTCAATCTGCCTTTGAATAACGCAATTCCGGCGCATTCTCGTCCTTGGTATTCAATGCGGTAATCATTTTTATATTTTTTTAACATTATCATCAGCAGTTCTGTTAATTTGTCCAGCAGAATTTTCTTCGATAAGACAGCCTATGAGGACAGGATTATAATCATCTTTGCTACGAATTAAGTCTAAATGTGCAGTTCTCTATGTAAATATCTTTAATGTTTTCAAAGTACAAAGCGCGGCCTGTTTGGTCTGCTGAATTGTTTATGAATTGGCTATCTTTCAATATGCAACTTACATCTATTTTACGAGAAATACAATAAAGTGCACTACCATTTAAATATACTACATTATTATCAATGTGAGAATCATCAATAACATAAAGCGATGATGAAAATGCTAACAAAGCGCCTCCAGCAGCTGCTTTGTTCCTTAAAAAGTTAGATCTTTGAATCTGACATGTTGTCAAATAAATGTAAAATTCACCTCCCCATCCTGGCACGAGAGCGGAGCCAAATCCTATATTATTCGTGAATTCACTAAATTTTATATTAAAATACGATTGGTAATACTCATTTTGTGAATGATTTTTGCAATTGTGAATTAATTTTTGTCGATAATGCATTCGTTCAAACAATTGTTTTCGTTAATCGCACTCAATGGGTCCTCATTCTCCAGTGGTTTGAAGTAATTGCTGGTTTCTGAGGACTTACAATAAGAAAGAAAAGCAGACAATTAATAGTCACTTTTATGATTTGATTTCCTGAAATGTAGATATAAAAATGGAGTCATCAACTTGAGTTGGTTTTTTAATAAATTATGGTTTTGCAATCAAAATTATTAATAAATTAAAATATATAATAACGTATTTGGATCATTATGTCATAATAAAAATGTATAGAAGGAAACAGAAAAACGTTATTGATAACTTTTAAAAGTTTTCATATTTCGAAATTTAATATATTGTTGAAAAATTGAAAATAACTATATTTCAGATGTCGCTATCAGCAGCTAAGATTAAGTGAATGCCTAAAATCCTTCTAAGTATGAGCTGGATCGAAACCAGCTCGAATAATGAAAAAAAACGTATTTGAATCGTTTATAAAAATATGATTTTTTGTTAAATATCTGTTATATTAGATGTGAATCAATATTTTAGTAAAAAAGAGTGACCACGACGATTATTGTGTAAAATCATGATTTTAAAGGTATTATTCAAATTAAACAGTTTTATTTTTTGCTTAAAAAATATCTCAATTAATTCTGTTGGGGATAATTTTTTCAATACTTCCGATTCTTTTTGAATTTAGTTCACAAACTATCTCCATCTTTATATATATAAATATTATATACGAAATAATTATCAAAAAATGAATTTAATGTATTTTTTTTAATTTTTAGGCGCAAATAAATCATTTTATCTAAATTCAACTATAATAGCATTATTCTATCATCTCATAGAGCTGCTTGTAGTCATATTTAAATGCAGAAACATATTTTTGTTTTATTCATTTGCAATTTCGAGCAATAATCATTTTATATTGGATAAAAAATCATTGCATGTCATTTGTTGGCATGAAAATCATATTAAAAAGCTTAATTATATCTAGTGTCTGAATTGTCAGATATTTTTGTTTTACATGTCATATTGAAAGTTTACATGACAGTTTTTAAAAACACATGAATTAATCGGTTTAAACTAAAAATATTAGTCGCATATGATTGTTGATACATATTTCACAGTCTAATTATTTTCTGCTAAAATTGAATTAGCATTCAATTTTTATAAAAATATTTTTACATTTTAATTATATAATTCTATACTGACAATAGTATATATAATTTCATATTTTTATGATATTTAAAATTTTGAATTAATATTCAAATCATATTTTTCGTTTGTTGTCAGTTGAAAACTAGTGAATAATGTAGTATTTTTATATCACAGGAATATTATCACATCAAAAATCAAATTCATTTTCTATGACTATTCAAAAGATTTGTTTAGTACTCAAATATTGACTTTTGTTATGGCTTTTCAATTGGTTTGAATAGCCTTCAGAATCAATTGAAAGACCTTTCAATCAATTGAGAACTTAGAGAGCCGGGCGTGTTTGACATCTACCACAAATATATTATATTCATTCAATCTGATGATATTTTGAAAAACAATAATTGCAAATATTGACTTTTGGCATGTAAACTGTTTGTAAAATCAACCTTTACCGATATCCATAATTGTCAAATTGACTATTTTTTCTCTTCCTGTTTGGGCTTTACACACATTTTGGATGTTGTTTTTCGACATAAAATGCTTTTTTGAAAACATTTCTTTTTTTTCATATTTTTCCTCGGATATTATTATTCACGTTTATTTCGTTATTTCCGGATTTGCTTAAAACTGGGAATGATTTCCTCTGCTAGCAGTGGGTCAACTCTAAGAAATCAAAATCAACAATTCAATGACATTTATCATACAGACACAGGTTGGGTCCGATTTTCCTTCCATGTGGAAAAGTTCTCATAAATAGATCTGTGTTAATAAAGACAAGATATTTTTTAACACTGAATATATTTCTGTAATTTTGTAACAGCCTTGGCGACATCTGACCTGTTCTGAGGAATGATGTAGTGGGCAAGAATGTCCTTTAGTTCCTCATGCAATTTGTCGTGAACCATCGCTTGGTTCACTATAGCAAGGAAGATTTCTGGCTGTGGAGAGGAGTGTAATAATTTTCCGATCAAGTGTCTCGCGCTTTCATAGTGAGTGCATGCACATACAGCTACAGTTCCAGCAACAGAGTCCATATCCCATTGACTGGAGATGACATCCAACATATCAATTGGAAGCTCACCAACTTCGGGTGTGTACTTAGCGCATGCAACGAGCGCGGCATGTTTGAGTGTTGAGTTTCTTGACTGAAGGCAAGTGCTGACTGATTCTATATCGAGGCCCTTGCAATCTGTTTGTGCAACAATAAATCTGAGAGCTGCTGTTGCTAATAAAGCATCTCCAGAACTGAGGACTGAATTGCAGCGCTTAACAACATCTGGCAACATTTCCTTTGGAATTGTCTTTCTGGCTGCAACTTCAAGGCATAACTTGAGGTGCCACTCCTTTAAGACAGCAAGGACTGCATTGCCTGCGCATCCATTCTTGCAGGCAGTGACGATAAGGTCTTCGTCTGCCTGATCAGAGCCTGTTGGCAACAACGAAACGCATGTTGCTGCACAGTCAAGAGGAACTGAATCTATTGGAAGCTCTCGGAGCTCCTTTGCAGCCTTTGTCATCATTGAGGACTTCAAGAAAGCTGTGAGGCCACGAGCGAAGAGTGTTGTGTTCTGTGTTTCTCTCAACGAATGAAGCGTATTCCACAAGTATTCAGCCGCGTCTGATTCGACACCTTGTGTGTTGAGAGCTTCAACAAGATGGTTCATTGATTTTTGCTTCTTCAGCTTCTTGTTTCCTGAATCATTTTCAACGCCATATCCACGTCCTAACTGTTCCTCCTGGAGAGATTTCTGGATATACTCCATGACATCTGGTGTGGATCCTGGGAACATGAGTCCGTTCTTAAAGCGGGAGACGATGTTTGCGAATGTTGGTCTCATATTCGGATTACGATCCCAACACTGGCGAATCAAACATGCGATTTCTGGAGAAGTGCCATCTGGTATTGTTGGACGGTAATCTGAGTTGAGCACACGCGCAATAATCTGTGTAGAGTCTAAATCTTTGTAAGGAACTGCCTTCGCTGTAATTTCCCAAAGAACAATACCATAAGAGTATACATCAATCATGTTGTTATAGCCGCTCTGGTTGTCCAGCAGTTCTGGCGCCATCCAATGCGGAGTTCCTACGTTCTTCGTGAGAACATCACTATCATCAGCAACACGAGAATATCCGAAGTCGCAGATTTTGGCGTAGCCCTCGTCATCTAAGAGCACGTTTGGACTTTTCAGGTCGCGATGTATGATGTGGCGACTGTGAAGATATGCCATACCACGAGCGATATCGAAAGCGATGATAGTCTTATGGCTTGGCGAAATAGGCTCCTTGGAGCGCAGTAGTGAGTACAGAGAGCCGCCATTGAGCCACTCTGTGACAATACAGAATGGTGCAGTGTCGGTAGCGCCAACGAAATGTACTAAACATGGATGCTCTGCTGCTGCGAGAACCGAAACTTCGCGTTGAAAAACACGAAGCTTGCCTCCTTTTAATTTATGATATTTTAATTTCTTAATCGCGACTTCTTTTTCTTTCTTGAAGAGTCCTTTGTAAACTGTTGATGATGCACCTTCGCCAATCTGTTGATTCTCTGTGAGATCTTCAGGATTGACTCTCCATGAACGATAATTAACTGGAATTGGTGAGAAAACGTTGTAATTAGGTAAGTTTGTGTCGTCCTTATATTCCTTTAAAAATTGGTCAATTGATTTCAATCTTTCGTTCATCAGAGGAACAACTTGATCACCTTCTTTAGCGGCATCGATATATTGCTGGAATGAAGATGTAATAGCCCTCATATCCAAGATGTGGTATTGGAGCCATTCGTGTGCCTCCGGATTGAAAGCACAAGCGCCAACTGGATCGAGATTTTTGGCAATATTTTTAAGACGGCCAGAAATATTGCAAAGCTCAGATGGGATCATAGTGCTGCTATTGTCGAGTGCTGTATGAGCCCATGTGCTCAGCAAGTTCTGTGAAAAAAGTGATTGGTATTCTCTTGCGATTTGCGATATTTGCTGAAGAGCAACGTATTGCGTTGGTGTTACCGATTTGTCGGAAGCCTGCTTTGCGAAAGAATCGGCGAATGATGATAATTGTGCTAAAGCTAATCGAAATACTTTTCTATTTGCAACTGTCTGAAGGGAAAACTGTTCGAGCTCGCCAACGATGTGCTTCAGCTCCTGAACAGCATCAGCGAGCGTGACTTCCTCGTCCATTTTTCTCGATTGAGTAAACCTGTCAATTTTATCTGAAAAGCATAATCCATCTCATTGAGCCCTGAAAGGGTTGGCCTCACCGCCTTCTGATTCTAACGCGATTTGGATCGTGAGACAAAATCATTCACCTTAGAAATTTCGAGATTTTATACTCATTATCGAGATAATGTGAAAAACAAATATAAGAAGTGATAAACATTCATTTTATTCAATAAAATCTCATTACAAGAAACACAATCATTCACGAAAAAGTTATAAATTCTTCAAAATTCACATTTTTCACCAAAAATATTACAAATTTACCTAAAACAAATAATAAAATGAGGAAAACAAATAATGAAGTTTCTGAATATAGACTTGAATCATGATTCTGATGTAAAAAGGAAAACATCAGAAATAAGTTTTGCATAAAGCTATCTCGGCTGGAATTAACATGGATCAATAAGGCTATAATAGTATATATTGCTTTATAATAACAAACAAAATAAATAGTATAAATTAGAAGAAATCATCAGATTCATCATCTGATGACTGCTGATTTGCTGGTGCTTCAGCTTGCTGCTTTGTAGGATGTTCAGATTCGGTCTTCTTTTCATCATCTGAAGACTCCACAATGATAATATCTGATTCAGAAGAAGAAATTTCAACTTTTTGTCCACTAGGCTGTATTGTTTTAGTCTTCAACATGTCATCTGAGTCGTCATCAAGTACCACTTCTTCTATAATTGGCTCTTCATCTGATTTTTCTTTTGGTTCTTCTTTCTTTTCTTCTTCTTTAGGTTTATCATCATTCTTTGCTTCCTTTTCTTCATCGCTTTTATCTGAGAACCTATCGCTAGAATCACTTTCGATGATAATATCATTATCTGATGACGTTTCATCTTTCTGTTGTATATTTCCGATTTCAATTGTTTCATTGTTCTTCGGGGAGTTAGGCGGAGTGTTCTTTGCTGAGCTGGATGCTGAACTCTTCGATTTCTTTGATGATTTAGAACTGGCAGATTTATGCAAAGATGACGATTTCATGGAGGACTTAGAGGAAGAAGAATCAGAAGATTTAGATGATGTCAAAAACTTGCTTGAAATCGATGAAGACGAATCAGATGACTCATCATCAACAATAATTTCTTCTTCGACAACAATTGGTGCAGGCTCAGCCTTAACTTCAGATTTTTCTTGTTTTTCTGCAACAAAAGGTGGCGTTGGCTGTGTTTCTGGTGAATTTAATTTATGAGGTTGTGTATTTGGTACAGATTTCAAAGATTCAGGTTCAGTTCCCCAACAAATGTTAAGGAATATGTTTTCAACCTTTTGCCCATTTAATCCGATTAATGCTTCCATTGCTTCATCGTGATTCGAGAATGTAACGCGTGTTGATGAAGCATCTTCAGTAATATTCAAAATGGTACCGAATTTAGAGCATATCTCTCGTGCTTTACTTTCATTTCGAAGATTTGTAATGTTGATGGTTCTCCGCTTGGATACGAAGCCAGCAGGAGGTATATAGTGTGATGCTTCAGTATTTGCAGGTATATTTCCTTTCTTTTCGGTGGTTGATGGTTTATTATCTTGCTGCTTTGTTGTTTCAGGCATAATCGACGGTGGATTTGCTGGTTTAGGCTTTTCTGGTTCTGATTTCTGTGGAATTGCCGAAGGTTTCTTATCAGTTTTCGGAGATTCTTTTGGTGTTGTTTTCTTTGTTTGGTTTTGATCCTTATTCTGCTTTGGCGCAGGTTTTGGAGGAATTTTCTCTGTCTTTTTGGTCTCAGCGACCTCCTTCTTCTGAGTATTTTTATCTTCTTTAGGTTGTATGTGTGATTCGATGAAATCACGCTTGTTTGCTGTCCTTTGAACTTTCCTTTCTTCTGCTTCGAGTTTATCAGCGTTCTCGTTGGTAATATTGCGATCTGCAATATAGCCTGTAGATTTAGGTTTTGGTAAATCGATTGATATCTGAGGCTTCTCATTCTGCTCTTCTTTAAGTTCTTGTATGAAGAATGAAACGCGAGGAGCTTTTCTTTCTGGCATTAACTGTCTTCGGTGAGCAGTCTCTTTAGATTGAAAATCTTTAGTCTGCCGAACATACTGCTCCATCAACTCGTTATATTTGTTTTGTGCTGTGTTTAAACGCTTTTCAAGTAATATTTCATTATTGAAACCGAATTTGTTACCTTCTTCGATATCTTTTTTGATGTTCTCAATCTCTTGCTTGTATTTTTCGTATTTATCGCGTTTTGAGTATAATAATTGTTTTAACTCCGATACGTATTGGTTGTTATCAGTTATGAAGTCGAGACCAAGTTTCTGTCTTTGTACTTCGAGAGTTTGTATTATTTTTTTCCTCTCATAAGATATTGTTCCAATAGAAGCGTTGTATCTCTCAACATCTTTCTTCAACAAACCAATTTCTACACGGAGATCAGCTAAGCTAGACTTGGCTGTGCTATTTTTGAGATCTGAAATGTAATTTTCGAGCTGACAACTTTTTTGCTGTAGACTCACGATTCTGCTTTGTTTTTCGCGAAGAGTCTCAGCAGTAACATCGAAATTATACAAATCTGCATGTTTCTGCATGAACTCTTTATTATCTTTCTGGTTCTGTTTCTCCAGTTTTTCAGCAAGTTTTGCTTCTGCTCGTAAAGCTTCAACCTCAGTATGGAGTTGTACTATGTGCAGCTGCAGGCGTTCATACTCCTCAGCAATAGTCTCGTCTGTCTGTAATTGCGCCTGAAGATAATCGTTATCAGGAGGAAACTCAAGGACGGGCTTCAAATTTTTCTTCTTTTTTATGGTTCCATCCTTGTTGTGCTCCGTCCCTGGTGGTCCAATGTCGTCTAACTCACGGGCTCTTCGGAAGGAAAAAGAGTCCATTTTATATTAAAAACGTGACAGAAAAATTACAAACGTACACTAGGCATCGACAAAACGAGCAATTTCTTGAATATCTATGAATAAGAACACACAGAAATTACAAATCAATCATTTTAAGATGATTTGTCAACAATAAAAAAATTTTGTTTACCTCATTGAAAAAATTGTATGATATTACAGATTTCAGCATAAAATATCTAATATGTATTCTAGTGCATTTTTGTGTAAATTATCAATTGAATTTATTTTTATAGTGAAATATCAGAGAGGTGATATAACACATGAAACAAAATTCTCTCAGAAAAATCGTGCCGAATTGAGAAGAAGTATTGATTTCTTTTGTGAATATTATTTTTGTAAACTTATCGAAAATATAATGGAGAGAAAGTATGAATAAGCTCTCCATTACAAGGTACTGCGTTCGATTTTTTTCTGATACAAAATTAATTTTCAAAGTCGAATGGCGGAAGTTCAGTGCATAAACAAGCAGCAGATTAACCAATTGCTGGACAGTGCCCTTCCGCTGGGAAGGAAGTCTCTCCCGCCAGTACAGTCTGAGTTGATACCACCTGTCAAGAAATTTACTTCTGGAACGAAGTACGTGAGACCATATTTCATCCTCAGGGCTCAGTATGCGTACCTCACGTCATTCATTGAGACAATTGTCACGTCTGAGGGTTCGTTATTCAAAGAAGAGATCGAACAAAGATTTCAAATCAAAGAATACATCAAGAAAATCACTGAATCTCAATTCGGCCAATTACTTGAGGTGTGCTCGACAGTAACTACAGCGGTTCAGAAATTAATAACCAGCAATAAATTAATGCCATCAAATGAACGAGCAGCGACGCTTCTCATGAAGTCCGCTCTGGCGATCAGAAAGATATCGACATACTTAGATGCCAAAACCAAGGAGGATTCTGAAATACTCTCAATACCCAGCGAGAAACAATTTCTTTTGAACATTTCCAATTCGAAAGGGAACGAGAACGATTACATTGCGTGCAGAATATGCGATGAGTTCATCCCTGTCGACAGTATTCAGGAACATATGGTTTACTGCTTCAAAGGATATAAAAGTGAAGAATGCAGAGACAGAGTATTCGAGCAGATTAGGAATTTTATCAACACATTGAAGACAACCGCACTGAAAATCAAATGGCCTGGCATTCAACAGGAGATGATTGAAGTTTATTTGCCAATTCTTCATACAATCTTGAATTTGTCACATATTCTCGAATTAGACTT
This sequence comes from Trichomonas tenax, assembly GCA_023091735.1. NCBI lineage: Eukaryota > Parabasalia > Trichomonadida > Trichomonadidae > Trichomonas > Trichomonas tenax. The sequence goes on from JALKBU010000235.1 coordinate 23,533, forward strand.
ATCCGATGAGTGTGCCCACGATGAGTTAGACCGTCACATAATTGGCCTAAAGAGAATTCAAGCGAGCAAAAAGGCCCAAGAGATCATTAAGAGGGCTATCTCTCTTGTAAAGGAGTGCATCAGGATCAACAAAGCACTAGAGATTGCTATGCTTGGACTCATTCAAACAAGAATTAGTAAGAATCCACAAGTTGCGTCAATTTGGAATTTAACAATTGCTGACTTTGAGTTCGTCAAAGGAATATCAAGCGGCGCATTCGCCACTGTTTTTATTGCTAAAAAGAATCAAACTGGTGATATCTATGCAATAAAGGCAATTACAAAGTTCGTTTACATACACTAGCAGAATTCTTACTGAGAGGGATATTCTTCTCGAAAATTCGAATCCATATATCGTATCTTTCTATTATAGCATTATTGGTGATAGAAATCTTTATTTAGTTATCGAGTTCGTACCTGGAGGTGATTTGTACTCACTTCTCCAGATGTTTGGCTCGTTCAATGAAGCATCTTCAAAATATTATATTTTACAGATTCTTGAAGCTCTCAAATACCTCCACAAGAACGGAATCATCCACAGAGACCTCAATCCAGACAACATTCTCGTCACTGCACAAGGAACACTCAAACTCACTGATTTTGGTCTTTCATGCCGAGGTCTCGTCAACAGACAACGCTGAACTTAACGAAGCAGATGATGTTGAAGTTGTTGGAACGCTTGATTACATGGCTTCAGAAATTCTCCACAACCAGAGCCACTCTAAGGCAGTTGACTTCTGGTCTCTCGGATGCATTTTGTTCGAGTTCCTCACAGGCGTTCCTCCATTCCATGTTGACACAGAAGAAGAAACAACAGAGAATATCCTTATGAGTAAGATCGCATTCTATGATGACGACGAAATGTCTCCTGAAGCTAAGGATTTGATCATTCGTTTGCTTGAACCAAATCCAAAGCTTCGCCTCGGATATAACGATATCGATGATATCATCAAACACCCATGGTTCCAAGGAGCTTCCAATGAACCACCATTCGCTCCCGAGACCATCTCTGAAATTGATACACAGTTCTTTGAAGATAAAAAGATATCATCAACGATATCGAGAAAGCCAAGGGATCGAAGATTCACATTAGCGACGACTCTGAATCTTCAATCAAGGACTTCCAATCCATCAGTGTTGAGAACTTGATGGAACAGAGCTTATCTGCAGTTAGAAAGATCAAGAAAGCTGCATCAATCCCTGCTGAACCAAAGATCATTCTTCAGGAATCCTTGAGATACTTGCCAGACGAAGATGTTTTGCGATCAACATAATTTTAGTTTTTTTTTTTATTTAAATTTGCGATTTCAAATATAGGTTTTGTTACTGTTATACAGAGGTGTGGAACCAAACAAAAAGTGAAACATACATCATACAAACGCTGTATTCATGAAAATGTAAGAATTATTCTAAACAAGATTCAGAAGGTGTGGCACTCGGAATACGCATTCTGGGGGCACCATTTTCTGGCATCAACATCAACGCCAGTACCTAATACCATAACTGATTTGGTTTGTGCGCTAATGTTTAGCAGTTGAAAAATCATTATCTTAGTTTTTTATCCTATCAATATTTTACATGCTACATATAAAAAATCACAAAAAGGACACTACTACATTACATCACAGACGATATTGGTTTTATTTATTTCATATTGATCAAAATCAAACTTGAATCTCAACATTCGACGAATATTACATATTGATATATTGGACCTCCAACATGTACCTGATACGAAGAACATGAAATGATACGATACTAATACATTGTCGCTAAAATATATTATATATAATATTATAATTCGAAAAAAAATATTCATCAAGTAATTTCAAATTGAAGACACGAATACAACTAACACGCTTATTTCAAACATGCTGGTTTGTTATATTCATTCATTTCACAACAAAAATTTATCAAATTTTTATTTCCTGTACTTAAATGCATTTTTGCATACATGCTCTTACAAAACGTATTATAGGTAATAAATAAAACAACATTTATCTCGAAAAATAAAAATTATTAATTTAAAAAAAATTAAAGAATATTGCAAGCTATGAGAACCTCAATTGGGAGTTTCAACTAGCTATGATACCAAAAGTATTTCTCAGATTGTTCAAAAAACTTGATGCCATAGCTCGAATTAGCTAATGATTTATTATCATCGCTTCAAAACCCAAAAAGAATCACATCAAAAAAATGATTTGTTCAAAAATTACATTTTTGTTGAATTTAATGCTAACCATTGGATAATATACGCGATGTAGATGCTGTATTGTAGTATATTTGAGCAAAATAAAATTGTGAGCAAAAAACGAACATCTCACAATTATTTTTCGATTTTAAGTAGAAAATATTACTAAGGACAGTATGTAGAATACAAAAGTGAGCAAAACGGTTTCTAAAAGGTTATTTTTGAAGGGTCTGGCCGGAGTTAATGCATATATTTGACAATGGATATATATAGAGTATATACTGCTAATGCTATTTATCTAATTATTTTAAAAAAATATTGCAAATTCAGAGTGTCACACATTTTCAAGATTCATAAAAAAATGAAAATGCAAAAAATCATTCTTGTTGGTGACGCAAAGGTCGGGAAAACGAGTTTAATACACAGACTGAAAAATAGAGATGCCGACCTCATAACGTATCAGCCTACAATCTCAGCAAATTCGACACAAATTAAGGTCAACTATAATCAAAGGGAAATTACACTCGATGTTTGGGACACTGCAGGCACAGAAGCATATCAGAGCTTAGCTCCAATTTTTGCAAGAGAAGCAAAGCTTTGCTTGTACGTTTTCGATTTGAATCAACCAGAAACTCTCGAAAGCATTCCAGGATGGAAGGAAATGATCGACAATGCAGAGCAAATACCAAGCTACATAATTGTCGGCAACAAACAAGATCTCGAAAAACTATGCCAACAAGAAAAGATAGATGCAATGTTAAGTGAACTGGAGGACTGCTACATCGAGGTTTCAGCAAAGTCTGGAGCTGGCTGTGAGAATTTATTGGAATTAATTGCTAATAAATTATCCAAGCTTTCCGTGCCTTCTTCATCTGAAACAGTGGAGATAAGTAACAAAGCTCCACAAAATTCCGGATGCGGTTGTTAAATTATTATTTTTAAAATAAAATTTATTTTTGTAGATTAGGGCAAATAAGATCAATTATCAAACAAACAATCTTTCAAAAACATTTATTCGTACAAAAAACAATATAAAAAACATTAATGAATTACCGCTTCAAATTTTGGTTCCATTAGACGATAACTAATTCTCTTGCTTGCTGGAGAACTATTCTTCTTTGGTGAAGGGAGTCTTGTCCTTGATTGGAAGACTGGGAATTTCGTTATCTTTATATGCAAAGGAGTGTTAAGTCCCACAGATGGATATAATCTATTAGCTTTCCATCTGAGAGCATTCTTTGTGTTAGTTGAATCACGCAGACCAGAATCGTGATTTTCTGGCCTGACATTGAGTGTGGGAAGTGGAACCTCCTCCAATTTCACTATGATAGGTGGAGGTGGTGGAAGCACCTGTTCCTGTTGACGTGGAGACTGCTTTGGAGTTGCTGGCTGTGTAAATGCTTGACGCGGAATTTCAATCGGCGGTCTGAGTGGAGCTCTGATGTGGGCTGGTGCATCTGGTGACCAATCGTATACATAATCATATGTATATCCTAGATTTAAGAAGCATTCGCCAAAGATTTTTCTGTAATATGCGTAATCTGGTTCTTCTTCGAACTCAAGTGCGCGGACTTTCTGGAAATACTCAACAAATTCATTTGGAAATCCATAACATAGTTCTTCTGGTGAAGTTTGCAGCTTAACGTCTAAAATAACTTGGTATTTTTGCTTCGAGGTCTTCGCCGGAAGTCCCTGCCATGGGAGTGAACCGCGGAGAAGGTAGAGCCATACATATCCCAAAGATTCGAGATCATCACGGCGGGATTGTTCGAAGCCTTTCATAGTATTTATTGATGCATACCTTGCTGTACCCGTAAGAGACTTGTGATCACTGAAGCTTATATGCTTTTTAGTCTTCGGACTGATATATTGTTTTGATAAACCGAAGTCAATCACGTAAACTTGATTTGCATGCTCATCTACACCCATAATGAAGTTGTCTGGCTTAACATCTCGATGTAATATTCCTTTAGAATGAATATATTGTAGTGCAGAAAGCGTTTGATCTACGATCATTAACACGGTTTTTACGCTGAATCGTTTCGGACCTTTTTGAAAAAGATCTTCTAAACTTAATCCGAGAAGTTCCATTGCGAGTACGTTATATTTTTCTTCTTTTCCGTAATAGTAAACCTTCGGTTCATTGATGCCTTCCGAAAATATCGAGTATATCTTGTACTCTAGTTCAAGCTGAGGTGACCTAGAGTCCGCGCTTTCTAATTTGATTGCAACTTTATTGCCAGTTCGGGTGTCTTCGCCTTGGTAAATATCACCAAAGCTTCCGGCACCTATATGTTTCTCTAGTTTGTAGTAATTTCCAACTATAAGCCCTATTGGGTGCCGGGCATCACTCATTGTTGAAAATTTTTTGAGCGATAGAGTTTTTTTGTTACATTTATCTACCTCAGAAAATTTCGCACTTTTTTTGTCTGTTGCTTTTGCTAAGCATAGGACAGCCAATTTTATCGTTTTAGTACATTTTGTTAGTTTTTTACGACTTGTTAATTTTTCCTAAACGTGGCATCTTTCGATATCTACATAAATTGGCACTAGTGATACACTTTTTGCTAATAAATATCCACTCAAAACCTTGTTCAAATGGAAATTTCTAAACCCCTTCACAAATATAAGACAATAACGTATATTTGACATGTAAATTCTGAAATTCTCCACATGAAGTTGCATTTCAATTTATTGAACCAAACCAACAGCACAAAAATTAAAACAGCAATATACAGCCTCAATATAATGTTCCTAATTTTGCTCTGCAATGTCTGGTATCTGAGCAAAATTAAGATCTGTAAGATAAAAAAATAGTATGGATAGATTTAATTAAACAAAATTAAAATACATTTCTATATGAAACAGGTAAGTTCATTGTGAGTTGCTCGTATTTTGGTAACTCTTGAGTAGATTCTGAATTGGAGCTGGTATAGATTTCTCTTGTGAGTGATTCTTCGAAGATGGAAATTGCAATGTTGAACATAATTGTTAGTGAGAAGAAGACCCAAACACTCATATAAAGGAATGGGACCCACCAAGTAACATCAGCCCGGTCCATAAGACTATCATACAAATCTTGAATGGAGTCTCCGTGAATAATGGCGATGAGGACAACTGCACCTTGAGTGAATGTCGCAAAGTTGACAGCATATGTGCCAAACAAGGAACAGCCCAAAACTAAGTATCCTGCAAAGATGACAAGACATCCGAGCAAGAACTGGAGGAAAGTAACACCACCTGAGAATATGACGTTGACAATGATCATTGTACTTGGTTTTTGTCGTAGATATCTGATTAAGAGGAAGCAATGGAACATTGATGATAAGGCCATGAGCGTGTTTGTATATGGAAGCTGATCTTCATATTTAAATCCGTAAAGAGTATAGAGAGTGCATGAGATTACTGTAACTGAATGACAGAATAGGGAGAAGAATGACCATTTGTCATACTTTTCCCAAAAAACATCGACTGGTTTTTGGAAGTTACGCTCGGCCTTAAATTTAGCGAAGTCATAAACTTCATAAGTGTAAAGCAATGTTAGTACAATACCTATCGCACCTAATATGATTGTAGCAATCGGGAAAACCATTCCAATCGCTCCAATAATCGCGTCATTTGTTTTAGAATCTGTAATTCTTGTATGATAGAAATCAACTAATACAATATCGCTATCGGTATCACGCGTGAATTCACCAATAACCTCTAATTCCACACGATTATCAACAGTGAATTCGCTAACCTGTAAAGAATATTGTTGAGACATAATAATTTGGGCAAAAGAATCAAGGAAAGCATTAATTAGTGGTGTTAAGAGTGAAACATTGTGTTGTGTGAATTTTACATCAAGGCGCTGTCCTCCAATTGTAACAATTGTTACATCAAACATGTCGTAAGGATAAAATGGATGCGTTAAAGGTAAATTTTTTGCAAAAGAAAAGAATCTGTTTCCAGTTGATTGTGTAACTTCGAGTAATTTTTGTTTAAAGTAGATCGCTCCAATCCAGCTATTTGACATTTCAGGTGGATCATCAAAATCATAACCAGAAAGGAAATAATCATCAACAGTTTTGCTAAATGCAATTGTAAAATCATTTATAGACACTTGATTAGTATAACCGATAAGGATATACATGATCATCATAGAGACTTCGATGAAACAAATCCATGGAAGCCTGTAATCTAGTGTCCAATTTCGAAATATTCTATGGGGTTTATATCTGGAGTTATATTTTTTCTTGTAGTGAACTATTGGATGAAAACGGGAATTTCCCTCCATCGAAATTAGACTCAAACCGCTGGAAGTGCTATGATTCATTAAATTATTTATAAGATGTCACTTTTTATCATGTTATCTAAAGTCACTTTTACAGATATTCACTTTTATTTCCCGCCACTTTTCTCGAATATTATTTAATATTATCTAAATGTGACAACTTTTTATAGATGTTTACACAATAAACTTAAATTTAAAATCGCACGCATTTACCTAAGGATGTCGGGGAATCGCCACCCCACCTAAAATGACTCCCTGGTCGGGGTTTTTGGAGGTACCGCTATCTATAAGGTTTCTTGTCATTTTTCTTAATTTTTTGCTTTTTTCACAAATCTTAAAATTTTGCCCATTTTTCAACAATTATAGATTTTATCACTGTACAATGATTTTAGTATACATTCTTGATATAAATGATACTTTTATTGTCAAATTCTCAAAAATGAGTATGATTTAAAAAAATCTTAGATTTTATGATAGGCGATCGCCTTCAAAACACGAAAAATATGGTAAAAAAGGGGTATTTTTAGGGCAAATTTTCAAAATCGCTTATTGTTTCTGAGGAATTTTGAGAGGTTAACCGCCACCCCTAGGAGTGGGGGGTATTTTGGGGGCTTTTTAATGCTGTCAATAATATTCCGCTTTTGATTTTAAATGCATTTGGATTCTTTTTGGGTTCAAATCCAGAACAGATTCTTGCTGAATATTTCTCTTAATGTGCCCTATTGTACAGTGTGCTAATGAAGGCGTAGTACAAACGCGCTCATTAAATATAACAAGTCCCTTTATTACTGAGTCAGCCCCTAACTAAAGGCACCCCGTCCTCCAGCCAATCGAAAAAGGCACCCGGCACCCCCAAAACCGACATCCTTAATTTACCTAAAGATAAAAAATTTGTTATCGATTTCTGATTTCATAAAAGTGACGGTTTTAATTAAGTAAAAATTATGGAAGGTGTTGTCACTCTCTATACTGTGTCGCAAGACGCACCAGAGAACTACCAACCATTCCAATATTATTTAGATTATACAGGAGATGAAGCTATTCAAACAGCTAAACACTATTTAGGTGTTCCTCCTGATTTTGCATGCAATGCTTACATTCAAAAAGGTGATGGAACCACTTTTTGGCTTGATATGACTCAGACACTGAGAGCTCAGGGACTTGAGCAAGGAAATGTCATTGGCTTACAGTACATCGCAACTCCGCAAATCGATGTCGGGCAGCAAATGGCACAACCTGGAGCTCAAGACTACTTCCAACAGATTCCAGGTGTTGATCCTCAGTTATCACAGCCGAACGATTCATTACAGCAGCCAGGAATTTCACATTTCGATCCGAGTGCTTTTACACCACCGCAGCTTGAATCAAATCCAGGATTCGCGTTGCCAGCATTTGACTCCTCTGCTTTGGCATTCAACAGCATGGTTGGAGACTTCTCAGCTCCCTCTTGGTTCCAATCAAATAATGATTTTAACGATGCCGCGCAATTCGCCACAGGTATGTTTGCAAACATCAATTTCAACTTTGCTATGCAAGAACCCGATACTCTACAAGTAACACAATCGATTACCGCCAACGCTATTAATATGGATGATGCAGAATACACAATTCTTGGTACAACTAACGATGAGTACAAATTCAATATCAACTCGTCCATCGCTGACTTCAACTCAACTATGGGTTGGGGTGCTGCTTCAGGAGAAGGTGGTCCCGGCGAAGATATTGTCGAAGATGTCATTACTATTGAGACATTTATGGGTTTCAAGGAACCAGGTATCAAAGTTATCTATCGTGTCAGCGACAGTCCACAAGAAGCGCTTTCAATGGCCCTCATGACAATGGGCAAAGATCAAGATGAAGAAATGGCCCTTTTGATCATTTGTGAAGGCCAAACGGATGAAGGTGGCGTTGAATCTAACTGGTTCGATGGTGATAAGATCCTTTCTGACTTCCAACCAACACCAAAGCACGAAATTCACATTTTCCCCAAGTACATGCCAGTTACAGTTCACACACAGCATTACGACTCTCACAAGCTTAACCTTGATATCACAAAGAAGGTCGGTGATGTGGTCGGTGACATTGCTCTCGAATTAAATCTCGATTCATACCACTGCTTCACACTTTGTTCACTCGAAACGCAAAATTCTCCAAAATACATGTCAATTGAAAAGTCAATTCCAGAACAAACGAAGTATCTCAAGGAAGTTTTATTCATCCGTCAATATTATCTTTTCACACTCGAAGATATCACAACAATGGAGCAGGCAATCCACGCATTTGAGGATGCTAAGGATCTCGCTAACAAGAGCTCTCTTGAACTCAAGAAGGATGAAATTCTCAGATACGCGGCACTCAACTACGTCGCAACAAACAAGGGTCAGACGTCCGACGTTCCAGACGATGTCTCTGCCTATCTCCCAGAGAAGTACGCTGCAAAGGGCCGTGGTGCCAGAAAAGGTGAACACGTCCAGAAATTTATCGACAAGTACAGAAACTACTTCGATCATTTCAACGCAATCAAGAACTTCATCGGCTTCTTACGTCACGTTCCAGGTTTCGCTTCTCAGAAGTTTGAATGCCACTTCACAACAAAGTTCCGTGGTGACGATGTCGACTTAAACGTTGTTGTTGAGATTAACCCATACCGCCTCAACATCTACAACAGAGATACAGGTATGCTCGAAGAAAACGTTTCTTACACCGAAATCATCTACGTCCAGTGCGTCGATACACTCGATATCCGTTTCGCTCCTGGTCCAGGCAAGAACGCCCTCTACCAGTTTGAGTGCAACAAAGTCGAGCAGATGTACAAGTTAATCACCCGCTATAGAGATATCACAAACAGAATCTATACAGACCGTGCGAAGAAGTACGCGAACAAGGGTGACTTCGAAAACCTCATCACAGAAAAAGGTACAATCTACCTCGGCACAACAACAAATCTCAGCGATTCTAACATAAAGGAATACAGATACGACAAGAAATTCACAGGTGGCATCCTCCGCAAGGCCGCCGAAAACTATCTTGGCATTCCAGAAGATCCAAACCACGTTTGCCTCATCCACCTTGTCGATACAGTTTATCGTTGGGCAAGGGAAGACGATATTCTTCAGACATACTCACTTCAGGACGGTATGGTTATCTACTTGCTCGACAGATACAAAGAAATTCGTGTTCACTATCCAGATGACTCTGTCAAGACAGTCAGAGTCGATATCACTCTTTCAATCGAAGAAATCACAAAGTTCCTCTTCAAGAAGGCGAGACTTCCAGTCATGCTTGGCTACACTCTCTGGTGGCCAGACGCAAAGAAGACACTCACACCACTCGACTTCCGTCTCACACTTCCAGAACAAGTCGATGATTACAAGGAACTTTACTTCAAACGTAGGTTCTACGTTCTCTCAGCCGAAGTTCTTCAGTCAACAGCTTCTGCTGTTCAGACTGTCATTGAGTGTAAGAACTATATTGAAGAAAGGAACTTCAAGCTTGACGAGAACCAGATGATCAATCTTGGTATGAACTATCTGAATGCCATTGGTACACGCGGCATTCGTAAGGGCAAGTTCGATCTCCAGGATTATGTCCCGAAGGGCAATGTTGTCTCCCCAGCGCTCAACAATGAGTTCAACCGCCTCCTTGCAGATGCTAAGGATATAACACAGTTCTCCGCCGCTAAGAAGTACATCGCTGTCGTTCGTGGTCTCCCAGACTTCGGTGTCGAAAGACATAAATTCTCATCTTACAGAGATGACTATGGAAAGGGACAAGTTGTTAAGAAAGGTTATCTCGTCATCGGTCCTTTCGGTATCCAGATCACCGATGGCAATGACAAGCCAATCTACGACAGAATTCCATATCACCAGATCAAGTCATACTCTGCTTCACCAAGCAACTTCAAGATCGTTTTTGCTGTCCACAGACATACAATCTCAGGCTTCATCCGTATCCGTGACTCATCTCACATCGATATGTTGATCACATACAACATCAAGCTTAATCACGATCTTCAGATCCTCAACAAGGAGCGTAAGATGGAACAGGCTCTCGAAACAGCTCTCAGACTTTCCGGTGGCTGGAAAGATGAACAGGGCAGAGTTCACGGCTCAATGCTCGATTTCAGAATCGGTGTTTGGGGTGATCCACAGCTCAGAGATACGACATGGTTCGATCTCGAAACACCACAGCCAAAGGTTCTCGAAACAGCTCTAATTGTCACAGGTCTTGATCCCAAGGAGCAATGGGCAACACTCATTCAAATCGTTAAGGGTGTTAACAAATGGCTTCTTCCAGAAATGGTTCTCAGCGATGTCCATCCATATCGTGATGCTATCATTTATGTCCATCCAGCTAAGCTTATGATCAAGTTCATTGTTGCTGATAAGCGCACAAAGGTTCTCGAAGTTCTCACAACAAAGACGGTCGAAGAACTTATTCCAATGATTGGTGATAAGTTCAAGATCAAGAACACACTTGGTTATGCTCTCTTCGTTCCAGAAAGGAAGGAGAAGTTGAGAACACTCGACAACTTCAAGACAATCACAGAGCAGATCAATAAGGTTAGTGATCTTCACTTCCGCAGATTCTTCTTCGTCATCAGCAAGAGCGAACTTGAGGATCCAGATTCACTCGCAGCTCTTTACTTCGACGTCAAGCAACTCGTACTTGATGGCAAGGTCGATATGAAGCTTCCACTTGCTCTCGAACTTGCTTACTACTCAATCGTTGCTGAGTACAACAATCCAGATGCTTCATACATCGCAGAGGACCTATCCTTGATGCTTCCTAAGGACATGCAGTACCATAAGAAGTCAAAGTCAGAAGTCGCTGAAATGCTCAAGAAGAACCAGATCAAGTCGACAAGAGAAGGTAAGCTTAAGTACATCAACACAGTTCGTGCTCTTCCAACATTCGGTGTTACAAAGCACAACTGTATCTACATTCAGCGTGATGACAAGAGAGTCGCTGAAATTCCAGCTCTCACACTCGTTGGTCCATCAAGATTCTATGTCAATGGCAAGGTCCGTAAAGATCAACTCGCTGAAGCTGAATATCGTCACTACATTAGCACAGAATTCACAGACTCTGAGCTTCTCATCAAGTATTCCTCTGATAAGGACACTGCTTCACAGTACATCCTCATTCGTGCTAGCGATCCATCAATCATCGCATCATTCATTACAACACACATCAGCATCATCACCAAGCTCCTTCACGAGCGTGTCAAGGAACTTGATCCACATGCTGACCCAACCACATCCAAGGAACGTGTCATTCTCAGAACATCTCGCGGCTGGAAGGTCAAGGAAACAGATCCAATCCAGGCATACGATATGAGATATTCTGGTGCCCAAGTTCTCGCTCGTGCTCGCAAGCACCTCAAGCTCACTGATAATATTTCATACTCTCCATTGCTTCAGCTCACTGATGATGAGTATCGTTGGATCAAACCAACAGATATTCTTGGCACATACTTCCCATGCGATTACATGATTCTCCAGATCTTCCCAACACTCGTCCAGCTCAAGGTTCACCTTGAAGGCGAACCAACTGTTTCAGTTACAGTTGATATCACAAAGCCACTTCATGAGCTCATTCCAGAAATTGCCGATCGTCTCTTCATCGATTACTCCATTGGTTACACACTTTGGATGGAGCATCCAAACAAGTCACCACTCCCACTCGATCTTTGCCGTTCCATTCCAGAGCAGATCGGTGAGCCAATCGACTTCCTCGTCAAGCGTCGTTTCTTCTCATGGACAAAGGAAGATCGTCAGCAAGACTTCGTTGTCAGATCTATCTATCCAGATGTCAAGCAGAACATTCTTTCAGGCATTCCAACGCTCCAGGACGCAAGACCACAGGAACTTGCCATCTACTCCATCTATGCTGAGAACGAGAAGATCAAGGATCCACAGCAGCTCAAGATCCCAGATGTAAAAGATCTCTTCCCATCAAATACAAGTAAAGATAAGATTGATATGGATAGCATCAAGAAGTATGTCAAGACAAACCCATTTATGAAGCAGATCATCGCCATCAAGAAGTACATACTTGTCGCTAAGAACTGCAACAACTTCGGTTCTGAGATCTTCAATGCTACAATCTTCGATGATGTCAAGATCAAGACCCCAGCTGACATCAAGGTCTCCATTGGTCCAATTGGTATTGGCTTCCAGGGTAACTACATTAAGCAGAATACTGATGGTACAGAGACACCATCCAAGCTCAATGAGCGTATTTCATACCAATACATCCACGACTACTTCCTGATGGTCGATCACGTTACAATTCGTGTTTCTCAGATCAACGGTCGTATCAGATCATTCCAGCTCCAGTCTCACAAGGCTAAGGAAATCTATTCTCTCCTCAAACAGTACATCGAGATCATCAACAAGATCATCAAGGCTCGTGAGCGCCTTCAAGCCCAGAACGAAGATTTCAAGAAGAAGATCACAGGCAAGATCGACTTCCCAATCAAGATCCCAGTTACACGTCGTCTCGATCACCCGAACCCACCACAGTTCAAGTTCGGCAGAAACTTCACTGGTCACGAAATCATGGAGCTTTCGCTTTACTACTTCGCTCTTCCTCAGGAAGTCGACAAGTGGTGCTTGCTTTACAGAAGTGAGAAGATCGAAAACGAAGAGGTCAAGAAGGTCTACCAGTGGTTCCGACCAACACAGAAGCTTCAGGAATATAACCCAGCTCCAGGACATCTCATCGTTCTTCTTCCACTCAAGCCATCCATCACAGTCGAAACAGAGCACGGACTCTCCAACACATTCAATCTTGATATCACACAGGCTATCTTGGAGCACACAAAGGAGACAAACGAGGTCTTCAAGTTAGGATCCAACCTCGGTTTCACATTCTACGACAAGCTCGAGGATGATACATATCATCCACTCGACTTCACACGTTCCATCCCAACACAGACAACATACTTCAACAACGTCATGCTTCGTCGCAGATTCTTCATCTTCACATACGAAATGTTCGACGAACCAGAATCTGTCATGTCTATCTACAGGGATACAAAGCTCTTCATCCTCTCAGGCAAGCTCGTCATCAACGTTGAGAAGGCCATCGATTTGGCCATATTGTCTCTTTATGCTGAGACAGATGATACAGCTAAGGTCCTTGAAAAGGCCAACAGCATGAAGGTCGAGCAGATCCAGGAACTCTTCCCGAAGGCTATCGATGTTGATCAGAACCTCGCTCAGAAGTTCTCCAAGGCAGTTACAGTTCAGCGACCACTTGATAAGATCAACGCTGCTAAGGCATACATCGACAATACAATGATGATGCCAGGTTACGGTGAAGAACTTTATGACGTCAAGTTCACATTCATTGAGGAGATGGGTGACAGCCACGAAGAAGAAGGCAGAATCTCACTCAGCCCGCGTTCGATCCTCCTTCTCAGCACACAGGGTCAGATTATGGGAGAAATCTTCTATCCATTCCTTTCAGAGTGGAACTTGTACGACAAGAACAAGATGATCGCCTTCACACATCTTCAGGACATCAATGCAGACACATTCATCCAGTTCGAATACACAGACTTCTCAGCTGGCCACTACACAGTCAGAGTTGAGTCCAAGCTTATCGAGAACATCGCTTCTTATGTTTCCAACTTGCTCGAAATCCTTGGCTGGGAGAACATTGGCACACTCATCGATTACAACCAGGGTCTTAACTTCAACCGTGAAGTTCACCAGGATGATGTTATGCTTCTCGATGAAGACTTCTTCCACCACAACTTCGATTACATCGAAACAATTGAACTCAACCTTGATCACACATTCAACATTGATGTCGAAGATGATGTATCTACAAACGTTATTAACTTCAACATCAACACTAATTACGCCGAGCAAGAGTTCAACAACGAAGATGGTGATGCTATCATGGACGACGACTTAGAGTGGCGTGCAAATCCAGATGGTCTCCAGTACCAGCGTACAAAGAGACTTCTTGATATGATTGAGATGGAACTCGAAATCCCAACAGAGGAAATCGAGAAGCTCGATCCAACGCAGTTCTTCCAGCAGCTCGCTACACTTAACGACTCAATCAACCAGTTCACGAACGAGTGCACAAATGATGATCTCAGAGATCGCTTCTTGAACATCCGTTCAAGTATCGATACACTTTGCGACACCACACAGGGCATCGTTCAGAACGAACAGGAAATCCGTCCATTCGCAGAGATCATCCACACACAGCTTGCCCAGGCACTTCAGTTCATCCCAGTTACTCGTTCCCAGTCCGACTGGATGTTCGACAACTTCAAGGTCCAGGTCAAGGAGAAATCACAGGCTGTTTTGGTTGGCCCTCAGAAGAAGGATATGCCAGAGCTTTCCAAGAGTCTCATTCTCATCTCTGATGCTCAGGAAACAATCGCTGATACACTCCTCAGGAACTCCGGTCTTCTCAAGGTTATGGGAATCGACTCAATGGATCTCCAAGACAGGCTTCGTAATACATCTGCTACACTCACAAGACTTTCTGCTACACTCTCTGAGCAGAAGAACGTCATGATGATTGCTCCTCACCTTATCCCGCAGGTCACAAGCGCAGCAAATTCCCTCCAGGAAATTCAAGAAATTCTCGATACAGTCAAGGCAAACGATGTTGCTATTGCAGATCTCGGTGAGGCCCAGAACAAGCTCAGGACACTCCTTGCTGCAGCTCAGAAGCAGATCAAAGAACAGGCCGTTAGCCAGCCAGAAATGGTTCAGCGCAGAGCTGTAATTGTCATGGGTAACGACAGCAGTATCCCTGAAACACTCAACGGTCTTGAAGATATCCCAACATCATCAATCAAGAGTCTTCCAGAAGCTACCCAGGGTCTCACAAACACAGCTATCGCTACAGTTGAAGAGCTTAAGAAGGCCCTCACACAACTTAAGCTCAACCCAACAAGTGAAGCAACAAGACTCGAAGCAATCGCATCACTCCACCACACAAGTGATTCTGTTAATGATGCACTTTCCCAGCTTCGTAAGATCGGATTGGGTGGCGTTCATGATGCTCTCATTCTCAAGTTGAGCCAGATCGAGAAGCTCGTTGCCAACGAACTTGATCTCGTCTCCACAAAGAACATCACGCCAACATCTGTCGCTAAGGTCAACAATGATGTCACATACATGTTGAACTTCTTCGCTCGTATGAAGCCAACAGCAGTTGCACAGCTCAACGAGAACGATCAGATAATCCTCAACAAGCTTAAGGATTACCAGTACAACCTCGCTCAGCAGCAGTCCGCTCTCATGGCCAACACCATCGATCCGAACGCTGTTTCAAGAGCTCAGTCAGTTCTCCTTCAGTTGAAGCAAGAATTCCCAGAAATAAGCATTTCCATCTCACACATGGCCAGCATCACCAACGATGCCAACCTTCCAATCATCATCGAACGTCTCGATATGAACATCAACAAGTCTCTTACAGATCCAATTGTCCGGGGTGAAAACCTTTCTGCTTGCGATTATGTTCTCAAGATGCAGGAGGCCAACTACGCTACAGCCAACCTCCTCAACGAACTCTCAGGTATCAAGAATCTTCCATCTGTTGCAGAAGATCAAGAACTCTCTGAGCGTTGTGCAAGAGCCATTGAGATGTCTCAGAAGTCCTATTTGGAGCTCAACGACATCAGAAACGATGTTGTTCCAAATCCATACTCAAAAGCCGCTCTCGATAAGACATACGAAGCTATTGTCAAGAACATTAGCGCAATGAACGAAATCAAGGTTCTTGCTCACCGTGTCGCTGATGTTGCTCAGAACGTCAGAATCGATCAGCTCACAGATGACATCATTGCCAACTACAACGCTGTTATCCACGGTCTCGACAATGCTCATGTTGATGTTCTTCCTGATCTCGGAAACAAGGACAAGAAGAAGATCATCGAAAAGGTTGTTCCAACACCAGAGGACGCTCAGAAGGCCTTGGATGCACTCACCAACATGATACAGGTTGCATCATATCTTGCTGGACTTCCAGAAGTTACCGCTGATCAGGGACTTTACAACGGTGTATCAACTGATTATCATGCTTTCTACGCAAACTACCAGACAGTCCAGGCTATGCTTACTAACCCGAACGAGCAACTCTATCCAATTGTTCAGGATATCCTTGGCCGTTCTCAGAACATGCACAGCATTGCTATGTCCATCCCATCATATGCCAACACACCAAATGCCAGCGAATCCATCCCATCAATCATTGCCCACGTCAGCACCATCAAGATGCCAGCTCCACAGCAGGAGGAAGAGGAGGTCGTTGTCAGATTCGAGGATGTCAAGCAGTCTCTCAACGATGCCAAGCCAACAATCAACAATCTCCTCGAGACAATCAAGGAACTCAGGCAGAGCGAAGATGTCAAGGACAGCAGAGCTACACTGCAGACACTCGACGACTGGACGAAGTCACTCGAGTCTGCACTCAACAAGATCGAGATCCACAGCACAGATGCAAACTACACGAAGCAGTATGCTATGAGCGATAAAGAAGCACTCCTCGTTGCTCAGAGAAAGATGGTTGTCATTCCACTCAAAGTCAGACAGACACTCAGGAAGGATCAGATCGAAGATCTCACACCAATTCTCGATAAGTTCAACGAAGTTGCTCTTGGTTCAATCGCTTTAATCAGAAACCTTCCACGCTCCAAGAAGATCGAGTTGAAGAAGTTCAACTTACCGCGCATCGAGATCGACACAGAAGTCGATGATCTTATGGGCATGCTTATCGACTACTCTAAGCAAGTCAACACAATCATCGAACAGGTCATGAATCTCCCACAGGTTCAAGACTCGGCCAACGCTCTCAACCTCGTCAACCAGATGAAAAAGAGCTTCGAGTACATCGATTACGAGAATCTCCGTGGCCTCGACGAAGATGATTTCATGGAGAAGCTCGTCTCGCTCCACAACATCATCCCAGGCCTCATCGCCAGTGCCGAAATCCTTCAGCCACTTCTCGATAGTGAAACACTTACAATTGTTCTCAAGGGATTCAACGACATTACCAACAGCTCTTACAAGATGATCTCCGTTCCACACATGAACGCTTACAAGTCGGCAGAGTTCCAGAGCCAGGTTATTCCACACCTCCAGAACGCGGACCAGGTGATTACAGAGGCATACAACATTGCCGAGATCAAGACCAACATCAAGCTCGTCAACCAGCTTCGTGCAGTCCAACATCTCATCAAGTCCAGCGTTGCGGAACTCCCAACACTCAAACCACGTCTTGTTCAGGCTAAGTGCGATGATATCTATGGCTCTATTTGCCAGCTTCTCCCAGCAATTTACGATGCAGGCAACTTCGACATGCTCGAGCGCAGCCTCCACAACCTCGGCTACGTCACAGAGAACTTCACAGCTCTTCCAACACAGCGCAAGGGTAAGACAGAGATCCTTGTTTACAAGGACAAGCTCATCGAAGACCAGGCTCTCAAGAACCTCGTCGATTCTCTCAAGAACAACATTACAAACGATCTCAATGAAATCACGCCAGACCTTATCCAGAACATTAAGGAGTCTCTCAAGGTCATCCACGATCACCAGAACAGCGTTCCACCAGCTGTTACGCTTGCTGTCAATGAGCTCATTAATCTCATGGGCCGCCACAACAACAACGCAATCGTCCCGTCAACAAGAGTTATCAACAACGTTAGCAATAACTACGATGAAAGAACAGAAAACCAGTCTGAAATTGCCCTTTCATCCACAATTGCTGCAGCTCTTCAGCTCCTCAAGATGATCAAGTCCATGAAGTATCTCCAGGATCAGATCCACGACAATGCTCGCAAGTTCGGATCCGATGTCTTCTACTACACAGAGCGCGCTAACAACAATATCAAGGATGCTGATGCCAAGCTTCTGGTTGAATGCCAGACACTTCCAGCTGCCATTCTCAACGTCGATACACTCCACAAGAACAGAGCTGATATTGCTCTTCTCATCCAGTCTCTCGAGAATAACGAACTCGTCAAGGGTATCGTTCAGCCACTTGAAGAGTCACTCGTTCAGTTCAGCAATAGCCTTCATTCTGCTGATGCTTCATTCGCATCCATCCTTCTTAACAACCTCGAGCGCATTGCCTGCCCACTTGATAAGATGAACATTGTCAGCCAGCAGACAACATCGCCAGAGATGCACGGCTTCCTCACAGAAGTCATCCCAGTCATCAGATCCATTGATAGACAGAGATGCGTTGGCCGCGAGGAACTCATGAACGTCTGCCGCATCTACAAGAACTTCGTTGCTAATGTCTACAACACAATCAACTTTGTTAAGCTTAAGTATCAGACACCAGTTGATGAAGCTATCGAGGCACTCAAAAAGTATAAGAACATGATCGATTTGTACTCAGAGCCAGCAACATTCTCTGACAGAGCCGAGGCAATCAGCCATCTTCTTGCTACAGTTGTTCTTGCAAGTAAGTCACTGGTCGCTGTTGCTCAGGAAGCACAACAGAATCCAGAAAGTGCTGGTACAGTACTTGCTCCAACAGCTGACATCATCGAAGAGGTCGTTATGACACACTCCATCGCTGAGCAGTACGGATTCAATGACACAGAAACAAAGGTCAAGATCCAAGAGGCATCCCAGAAGATGAAGAAGATCTACAAGGATACTTCCAAGTGCGATTTCAATGAGACAGCTAAGGATGTCACAGCACTCGCCAAGGTACTCGAAGACCTCATTGTTACTGTCAACTCTAAGCAAGAAGTCGACTTTGAATCAGCTGATAGCAACATCAACTTCAAGGATGTCAATGCTGAACTCTATCTCTCATCTATCACAGATCAATCATGCTACAACCTTGCCATCCAGTCCAACCAGCTCCTTGAGAACCTCAAGACACAGATCACGCAGCTCAAGCAGGCTCGTGCCAGTGAAGGAAAGCAAGCTCAGAATGTCACAGAGATCATCAAGAAGCAGTCAACACAAAGCGCGTTAGCTACTTCTGCACTTTCGATCGCACTCAACCCAACACTCGCATTCACATCACTCGATGCATCAATCATTGCTCCATCAGTTATGCAGTCAATGCAGTACGGCGCTGTTTATGCAACTGCAGTTCCAATCCTTCAACAGCCAAAGCTTTCAGAGTCCAATACACGCTTATTGGTTTCTCAGAGACTCGAAGCTCTTAGGCAGAAGGAACTCATAGAATTCCCAGACACTGTTAAGATGCTATCTTCTAAGCAAGCCAGGAAGTTCACACCAGATGAGATCACAGATGCTGTTATGTCCATCCAGTCATTGCTCACAGCATTCGATGAGGACACAAAGATCGAAGAGGCACTTTCACGTCTCACACCATCTCAGATCCTCGTCCAGCAACACGTTCTCAAATTTGCTCTTGATGGAATCAAGACAAACATGATTGAAACAGGCATTGTCCAGTCCACTGAAGGCCTTTCTGCTAACAAGCTGAACCTTCTTGAGGCTGCCGCTCACAAGCAGGCTCAGAACCCATCCAAGCTCAACATCAGAACAGTCAATGATGTCAACAATTCCATTGTCAAGAACATGGCTGTTGTCAATGTTCTCGAGTCTCTCATCTCCATCACTCAGCAGCAGATCGCAGAAGTTCCGGAGCTTTGCAGATTCGTCAACACACCAGAAGGACAGTCACTCTTCAGAAGCTCACTTGATGCAGGCCAGATCATCGAAGCTCAACAGCAGGTTCTCAGGCAGGTTGCTCTTGCTGACAGCCAGGAGAACCTTGCTGCCTACACAAGAACATTCACACCAGCGCAGCTCATCAACCAGCAGAGAATCATTTCTCACACAGTTTCGATGCTCACAGCCGATGATGTTTACACAGTCATCAATGATCCAAGCGTCGGTACAACGCCAATGGAGATCCTTAAGGCAGCCAACCTCAAGGTTCAAGACAGGCTTAAGAACAACGAAGAGAACAACAAGCAGACATCTCTCATTGAAACAAGCTCTGTTTCTAAGCTTCAAGAGTTCTGCAATGACATGATGGAGCGTCTCCTTCTTGCCCAGGCTCTCATGACTGCCCAGGCCGCTCATGATGCAGCCACACCAGGACTCCACCAGCAGCTCGAGAACATCGATGTCGCTCAGCCAATCAGTGGTCAGTTCCTTGAGCAACTCATTCCAGTCCTCAAGACACAGATCGAGTATTGCAACTCACCACAGCAGTTCGCTGAAGTCATTGCACAGATGAGGCCAGAGGATATCACATCACAGCAGCCATATATCGCCTTCCTCGCTGGTGCCCTCACAACACTTCCACGCTCAGAACTCTGCAGCGCATCATCTGTTCCATTCAAGAGCGGAGCAGACAGCATCATCGAGAGAATCACAAACAACGTCTCTGATATCCTTGTTGAGACACCAGAGTTGCTTGTTGATGTCGATCCAATCAGCAGCGAGACCAACTTCGAGGACTTCACTAACCACCTCATGGTCCTTAACTCCTGCATGACAGCTACAAACATGGAGAGGATCATCTCCCAGATCCGTAGCAACCACGCTACAATCGACCAGGTTGGACAACCAGAAAATGTTCAGCAGGTCTTCTCATCATTCAACAACAAGGATGCTGATGAGGTTCGTGAGAACTTACTTGTTCTCTATGACCTCGCTAACCAGTCCACAGAGGACCTCGATCAAGCCGTTAAGCAGCTCGGAGAGAAGGAAATCCAGCAGTCATACTGCATGCTCGTCACAGAGCTCCTCAGGGTCAGCAGCATCGATAACATCACACAGAAGGTCAAGGCACGGGGCGCAGAAGCCAGAATCTTTGATCGTTCTCTTCTTATCCAGTCTGAACCACAGAAAGGTATTGCACAGCAGCCAATCGCTTCTGTCCTTCCAGACATCCAGGAAATCGATACTGAGATCGTTGAGGAGTACAAGAACTTAGCCAAGTCCACATTCTCCAGCAACTTGACAAAGCTTTCGCTCGAGTACAACAGGTCACTTAATAAGCCAGTCCAGCAGCTTCAGGATCTCCTCGTTCAGCAGCAGTGTAAGTTCGACCTTGCTAAGTTGTATGAACTCCAGCAGACAGTTTACCAACAGATTTACACAATCGGACAGAACGAGCATCAGGTTGTCGAACAGGTTGCTCAGATGCCAGAGGCAGACCGCGTTTTGACACAGTCCCTTCTTTTGAACATTGCTCAACTCGCTGAGTCTGCTCAGTACATGGATGGCGTTTGCTCTCAGATCAACTTCCTTCCAGCCAACTTGGATGACCCACAGGTCATCAATCAGACAAACCAGGTCTCTGCTGCTACACTTGCAATGAACTTGATCCAGTACCAGCAACAGATCCTTCAACAGAGCACAGACTTCGTCACACAGATGCCACTTCCAAACATTGCCGTCCTCGAGAAGAATGTTATTGCCGCTAAGGAAATCCAGAACCGTACACTCATCACGTCTAAGCTTGCTACACTTCAGAAGCAGCTTATCACGAAGAACCCAGAACTTCAGAGCATCGTTCAGCAGTCCCAGCAGAATGGCTCTGTTAAGATCAACATTTCTCCAGAACTCCTCGTTCAGTTACAAGGTGAAGTCAAGTCTCTTGTCTCCACATCTGCAACAGCTTCGAGAATTGTTCCACTTGCTGTTGACAGCAATGATGACAGCATCAAGCGCCTTGCTGTTATCAACAACCTTGTCTCCATCATCAAGCCACAGAGCACTGTAATTACACCAATCACGGGACTTGAGAACTTCCAGTCCATCTTTGACAAGGAGTTTAACGCTGCTACAGTTCCAGTCTCCGTTAGCTCCATCGTTGTCAACAAGCCAAGGACGCAGCTTATGGCAACAGCTTCTGCTGCCCAAACAGCTGCAGGATTACTTCCAATCCTTGCTCAGTTCTCATCACTTCCAATCTCCGAATGCTTCAACATCTTCTCGTCAGAAAACACTGAAGCAATCAAGCTCATCCAGAAGCTTATGACGCCAATCTCACAGCAGGATCGCGATCTCTATGTCCAGCAACTTGCTGACCTTACACCACAGCTCACTGCTTCACTCGCCAGAGTCATGACAACAATTGAAGACCCGGCACTCAGAGAGCGTCTCGTTCCAGATATCTGCTCTCTCGTTCAGGTCGTCAATGAGATCCAGATTTCATCTGTTGATCTTAAGAACCAGGAGAATCTTTCTAGATATAGACAGATGTGCAGCTACATGCTTCGGATGGTTAAGAACCTCGATGCTGGTATCGTTCTCCCGCAGACAGCCAACTTCGAGATCAAGCCAATGAACGCCCTTGCAAACATCTGCAAGTCTCTCCAGACAAAGGATGTCGAGAAGATTCATACAGAGCTCATCGAGCTCAACGCGATGAAGACAGCTTCCGTTGCACTCAAGCGCGAAGATCCAGTTCTCGATGCTCAGCTTGCAATACTCGCTCAGATCGAGGGCCCCATCCAACAGTACTACGTCGCTGGCGTTGGTGCTGACGCTAACATCGTCAAACCACTTGAAGATTCTGAGAAGAGAACTGTCGAACTCATCAACTCTCAGACACAGAATCCATTCAAGATGATCGACGCCATCACAACACCAGTCCAAGTTGTCGACGTCTTCGACACATCCCGCAAGTCCATCGATGCTGCTACAGGCAACCTCATCACTGCAGTCAACAACAGAGATTCTCGCCGCACAAATGAACTCATCGCTGATATCATCAAGAGCGTCTCCGATAGCCAGGCCGCTATGTTCCGTGGCATCGAGATCACAGCTACAAACCACACACCAGTCTACACAGACTACATGCAAATGATCAACAGCAGCATGAGCGCAATGAACTCCATCGTCGAAATCGGCAAACTCTCCGCTGTTTCCAGCACACAGATCAAGCGTGCTACGCGCTCATTCAACCGCCTTATCAACAGCCTTCAGGACATGGTTGAAGAGTCAGACGGTGACAAGGAAACAGACTCCAAGTCCAAGATCGATATCGCACGTCTTGACTTCGTCAAGAATCTTGCTCAAAGCGCAATGAACGTTATCACAGCCGTTTCTACAAACGCCACATCTAAGATCCCAGAGTCGTTCAACGCCATCATGTCTCAGGAGAAGTCACGTCTTGACAACTCCTTCCAGGAGCTCAGTAAGTCATTCGGCAATCTTGTTTCAATCAACACAGATGCATCTGTTGCAAACGACTTCTCTAAGGAGTTCAACCAGCTCTTCTCATCATTCAACCAATTCAACGATCTCGTTAACGGAAAGGCTCCACCACTCGAGCGCGTTACACAGGTTCTTGTCCGTATTGTCGAGAATGTTTCTCACACAGTCAACCAAGTCACAAAGCTCACAGACAAGGTCCAGCGCTTCCCAGATATGGAGAACGCCGAGAAGCTTCCGAAGGGCTTCACACTCCCACCAGTTCCAGATACATCCAATGCCACAATCCAAACAACCGTTCCTGCATTCGAGCAGTCTGTTCAGAAGTACTCTGCCGCGGAATCCAAGTTCTACAAGACCTTGG
Source organism: Trichomonas tenax (assembly GCA_023091735.1). Taxonomy (NCBI): domain Eukaryota; phylum Parabasalia; order Trichomonadida; family Trichomonadidae; genus Trichomonas; species Trichomonas tenax. Next base: position 47,547 of record JALKBU010000235.1, read on the forward strand.
AGACGAAGAATGTCTCCAACCAGGATCTTGTTGCAGCTATGCTTCCGTTCCACGAGGCAATCAAGACACTCATAGAGTCACTCTTAGGTGCCTCTGCTACAGTTCTTAGCCTCGAAGGCCAGCGTCAGCTTACAACACTTGCTTCGACAATTGCTACAAGCTTCGACGCTTTGCTTAACTCGTTGAGAGATAGATTCCTCCTTAAGGGTGATTTCGATGTCGTCTCGCAGAAGAGCCGCGAAGAAATCAAGGCTGCTATCACAACAGCCGTCGCTGTTGGCCGTGCCGCCCTCAAGAGACACGAGGAAGAGCAGCGCCAGTATGCCGCTGTCGTCGCCAAGTACACAGCTGTTACAACACCACTTACGAACTACAAGGCTAAGCTCGAGCAGACAACAGCCAAGGTTCAGGCAATGCCAACATCAATGGCTTCTGAACTTGCCATAACGATGATCAAGCCATGCCTGGGCATTTCTCAGGCACTTCAGCATCTCTTCCTGTTCTCCAAGGATCACGATGGCTCTATCAGGAACGCTGATGCCATGATTCAGGCAGGTGCAACGCTCAACAATGATCTTATTGCCGTCGAAGAGGCAATCAACAGCGTTGTCAGTGGCACACCGCAACCAGAGGCTCTTACAGCTCAGGTTATGAAGAAGGTCTCAGAGTCTATCACAAACTTCGTCAAGATTACCGAAACAAAGAACCCAGATGCCAAGAAGCTCATCGACCTCATAGGAACGTTCGGCCAAGCTTGCGGAGGCGTAGCCAGAACATCCGAGCAGGCACTCGAAATGAAGAAGCAGCATGCAGAGAGACAGGCAACTGGCGCTAAGGTCTTAGGCGGAGCTAAGACCATGCCAAAGACAAGCATGATGAAGAGGCTCGATCTCGAATCAAGAGTCATCAAGGCCAGAATCATCCTCGAAAGGTCCGAGAAGTTGCTCGCAGCGATGAACTAAGATTTATTTTTATTTTATTTCGCGCGATTTTTAAAATTCATGAATTTTTATAGATAACTTTCCTTCTTTTTACTTTTCTTTTTGATTGATCAGTCTTAACTTAACACACTCTATATATATAGCTTAAACAGCCGAGAACTTAGATTTTGTCTATATTAGCTATTGAATCGATCACAAAAAGCAAAATGAATTTTATTTTCTATCGGCAATTTGAGTTTTATTTCAAATGCTTTTTCTTCATCGTCTGAAGAATAAAATGAAAAACAAATCGCATTGGTAGATAGAGTGAGGCTGTGTTCGGCTATGTATAGTGTTTGAAAGAGATTCATCTAAAGAATGATTTCGAATACGATGGCAAATTCCGTCAAACTGACGGATTTATGTGACAGAGATATTTCTGAAATGTCGGATTTCGACGAGGAGACTGACTTCTACACGATATTGGACGTCGGGTTCAACGCGACAGACGACGAAATAAAGCGCGCGTACAGGAACCAGGCGAAGAAATATCATCCAGACAGAAATCGCGACGATCCAGAAGAAGCCACGCGAATTTTCCAGCTCATCGAGCGCGCGTACGCAACACTTAGCGACCAGAAGAAGAAGGCCGCCTATGACAAACAATTCGTTCAACAATCAGGATTCGCGAGTTACAGATTCGGCAAAATTCTCGACTTTTTCAACGATCAAGACGACTTAGACGAGGACGAAATCTCATACGATGACTCTATTTCCGGTTTCTATCAAGCTACGGAAAGAAAATTTACTGCAATCGCGTCTGACGAAGGAATCGCAAAGAACGCGCCACTGTTCGGACGCTCAAATTCTACGTGGGAAGTCGTTTCCGAGTTTTATGCTTTCTGGACGAATTTCACCACAAAACGCCAACACGGGGCGGATAAACCCGCTTCTTCAGAGAAAGAACTCGAGAAGATCATAAAGCGCAAGAGCCTCGAGTACACACGACAGATCAGGAATCTCGCTGAGCAGACGAAGCAAAAAGATCCGCGTGTTAAGCGCCAAGCAAAGATCGTTGAGCAGCAGAATAAGAGAAAGGACATCGAAGCCGAGCGAAAGAAGCAGGAAAAGCACAAGAAAGTCCTTGAAGAAATCGAGAAATACCAACAGGAAGACAACTATGACCCTAAGAAGCATCTCATTCTTTCTGAGTTCGATGACGAGAAAAAGCCGGAAAGTGTTCTCTCGTGTGAATACTGCAACCGTGATTTTGATGATGAAGCTAAGTTCATCACTCACTGCAACACGAACAAGCACCAGAAAACAGTTTCGAAGGTGAAACAAGCATTCATTCACGATCCATCATCGTTCAAGCATTCCCCTGTTCTCTACACAGTTTTAGGACTCACTGAAGATGAGATAAAGCAATATGGTGACGAAAAGATCGCAAAGCAGCCTTTGATCGAAAAGAAGGAGCAAAAAGTCACTCGCGGATCATCAACGGTCATTGGAAAGAAGGATAATGATGAGGAAGAGGACAATGGCGACGATGACGATTTCGATGGCTTCGTGAGAAAGAAAGAGAAGAAGCCAAAGAAAGAAGAAGACGAAAAGAAGAACGATAACAAGAAGGGCAAAGGAAAGAAAGGAAAAGGAAAGAATAAAGATGATGAAGAAGATGACTGGAAGAACAGACATGCAATAAACAAGAAGAACAAAGGAAAGCAAGAGACAAACAACAAAGGCAAACAATCACAAAATACAAAAGGAAAGCGTCACGCAAAAGACCATAGAAACTCTGACGAAGACGAAGAACTTGCTAATGATGTCGACGAAGATGTTCCTGTGATGACACGTGATATTGAAATCGGAAACGAAAATCAGAAAGAAGTTCAAGTAAATGAAAATAATAATGAAGAGGAAGAGGATGAAATTTATGTACCACAGCAACTAAAGCAGCAACAACAGCAACAGCAAAATAACAATAATAAGAAAGGAGAAAGAAAAGGCAAACAACAAAAGAAGAAAGGCCAAAGATCATTAGAAGAGAAGGTTGCAAGGGAGGAAGAAGAGAAGAGAAAGAGAGCTGAAGAAGCCGCAAGACTTGAAGCAGAAAGGAAGGAGAGGCAAAGACTTGAAGAAGAAGAGGAAGAGATCAAAGTCGAAGAGAAGAAAGTTGATCCTGTTGTTCAAGAGATGCAAAAGGAAGAAGTCAAAGTTGACAATGTTTTCGCTGTTTTGATGGATGATGAACCAGAGCCAGAACTAGTCGAAGATCATAGCATCGAACAAGAAGATGAAGAAGAAGCAGCCAATGAAGAAGAAAATGCCGCCGATGAAGAAAAACTTCCAGATAAGAAGCAGAGTCAGAAATCAAATGTTATGCTAATATTATTCGCAATTTTTGTCTTATTGCTGCTTTGTGGTGCTGGATTCGTTTATTGGTGGACTCAGATAAAGGACAAATAAAATATATTGTTGTAATTTTCAATCAAAAACGACATATTACATGAAAATATACAATTTAATACATAATATAGACTGAAAAATTAAATTTTTCATTTTTGTTTCTCCGTTTTGCCCTGAATAAGCTTCGTTATCTGCAGTTGAATTGCAGTGATTGTTGCCTTTGCGTATTCAAGTGGACTTGCGAGTCCATCAAATGGAGAAAAGTTCAAAGCGAACCAAAACAGTTCTTCGTAATTAGGAATTTCTGATCTTACGAAAACAAGCAAAAAGATACCGAAAACAGCATCAAAGCTTTGTGCATCGAATCCATACTTCTCCGATGCAATCTCTGCATAGCTTCTCACCAAAGAGAGCGCTTCGTGGAACGTGGATAAGATATCAAGTGGAGAGTTCATGAAAATTGTGCTGAATAGGACTTCAGATGCACGAAAAAGATGTGGGTCAGTCTTAATGAGCTCATCAGCTGTTGTATCGTGAGGAATTACATCTTGGCACGCGAGGAGATCGTCCAAAGACAGTTCTAATTTATATTTCGATATAACATTCTCCATTTTCGGCATAAAGAAGTCAGGGAAGAATGAAATAGCGAAATTGAAGATTGCCCTGAAAAATAGGATCGAAAACACAGCAACTTCCGCTTGTTCATTGATTTCGTACTTCAATATAATTGCGTTCATCGAATCAACGATTTTTGCTGTGAAATGCTGTGGAGATCGATAGTTCATCTTCGTAAAAAGCCCTAAAACCTCTTTAGCGAACATGAAAGCCGGATTAAAAACAAAAGTGTTGAATTCTTCTTGAATCTTGACTTCTGTGTTGTAATAAGTGTTTTGCCCGAACTCATTCAATGCTTCCATGAGAAGAGTGTGGAAGTAAGCTTTCTGGCTTTCGATTGAAGTGTTGAATTCGATTGAAATATTGATTTGGCTGACAATAGCGTAATCTTTCATAGAGAAAATGCGGCACTTTATCGAGTCTGTCATCATTGCGTTGAAAAATTGTTGAGAATTTACCATTATTATTTGCGATGAATTTGTATAATAAGCTTTTTTCAATTCGTCGATGAAAGTGTTCGCAAATTCGAGAGTTTTCGCTCTGTTCTTGCATTTTGAGCGATAAATTTTCCACTGTAAATAGAAATGCAATCTCGAAAGTTTAACTTGTTCTTTTGTTAAGTAAAGCTCGATCTGCGGGAACTCCGGAATGATTGGTTGTGTATCTTGATACTGAACTTTCATGAATTGTCGATACGCAGCTAAAAATTTAATTATCGCGTTTTTTCTTGGATTTAGATTCGACATGTCATCGGGCCAATCCATCTGGATGTAGGAGGCGTACTCCTGATGGTCCACTAGCCACGCTCCGAACGAATCGTCAACAAAATTCGATGCAAACATTGATTTTTTTGTGATTCATCGATTTTAATGCGAAGATAGACTTTTGGTGGTCTCCTTATCCCAATTTCACTGTTAATTTTAAGATTAATCAAATTCAATGAATAATTATCGTAGTTTACTTCTATCGTTTTTATTGGCAAATGCCGGTCATTCTAAATCACTTCATATTCAGTATACATATTGCCTATAGAAGATATCTCTTGCTAAAAAATGGTCTGAAAATTAATCTTTGAGGTCAATATCGAATTGATTGATTCAATAATCAATGAATTGAACATTTTCTATTATATAAATCATTTACCACACTTTTTCTTTACATGATCATAAAAGTAAATTCTTATAAATGTTTCCTATTGATTTATTTTCTATCAATATTTGACAAAATGAAAATATTAATTCTTGTATTCACTCATATTCGATTAAATTATTGATGTATATGAAATTCATTAAGTATAAATCCATAATATCAATAGTTTTGATTAAGATGAAAATATCAATCAATTGCATGATAATTTGGATACATAACACGGATAACATTGAATGCCACAAAATTGTTATTCTTTTCATCTTATCTAATCATTCAGAATTCTAATGTTTCACCAAGATATTCAACATTAAAATCAATATATTTAATAATCAATACCACTTTGTGGTATAAATTCGCCATGCCAATGGAATGATGTTCATTAAATCAAAGCTTGATCAATATTAATAAAAGGATTACTTGGATTTTACATGACAAAATATGTTTACTTGTCAGTTTTATGACAAAATTTTAAACGTGCACTATGAACAACAATCAGCATTTGCTGTATTATTTGAATAACGAGCACGCGATCAAGGCAGATATTCTGACAGAGAAATACGTATGCGAGAGTCTCCTTGCATTATTTTTTCATTTGAAAGGCTCGTATCCGTTCTTTTGCGAATCTGGATTATTTTCGCTTCGAAATACAATATCAACACCCGACTTCACGCCAAAATCATTACAGAATCTCATTAAACCAGCTTTAGAAGCAACAAACGATTTATATATCATAAAATCTTTTATTTCTCGAGAAACAAAGTCTCCACTCATTTCAGCACTGCAAGACGCAATACAGACATACGTAATTACACCTTTTTACCAAATATCAGAAACAAATCGCTCAGACTCGCTTTTAGATTTTTTATTAAAAATGAAGCCTTTATTCAAAGAGCTTAGGATCACAAGGTCACTAGTTCTCGATCCTTCACCTGCAGAGAGAGTTTTCACGCTCGTGAGAAATGGATATAAACCAATGATGAATGTTGCTGATTGTTTATTGAGATATTATGCAGAGCAAATCAAGATTGTTATCACATCACCTACTGAAGCTATTCTGAAGTCTCCAGACTTTTTCATTAGGCAGACTGATGTTGGAGTTGAGTTACATGATGTACCTTCCCCAATACCGAAGGATTTCGCAAAAGATATCTCTGAAACTTGCTTAGCTCACATCATTAAATCTTCACCAACGAAAGTCGAGAAAGAGGAAGAAGAAGTTATATTCCCGCATATTAATGAAATATCAACCGACACATTAATCTCTTTCGATCTTTTACTCCCAGAATCGATTCCAGAAGCTCAGTCACCAGATCAAGCGATTGCAAACTTTCGCGCTGCTGCTTGGTCATTGACAAAGGCGCCGGCATTGAAGAAGAAGCCAAAGATCACGAAAATATATTCAACACTTGATGAAGCTGCCTCGGATATAGTTATCTCTCCGTTATGGCCAAAAGCACAAACAATACAAAGAGAACTCGCTGTTTACTTAAACCAAGATCAGAAACTATTGCAAATAATTAAATACATTGGAAATTTATATTTGATGAAGAGGGGAGATTTGCATCTTTCATATATTGAAGGATCAATAAGAAGAGAGTCTGCTGCAGACTTTTTCAAGCAGCATCTTGGATACATTCCATTCTTCGAATTCAGGTTTGTTAATCCAGACACTATTTTGGCATCAATACCAATCAGACTTAGAAAGATCATCACGAAAGATCAACTTGGAATATACAACAATTATTATAAACTGATGCTAAAAATGAGGCAGTTGCAATATGCACTCTCAACAATGAAGATATATCACTCTATTATCTCGATTCGTCTTCAGTTCTTCCAAATGATTATTGCATTTCAGCAGACATTGTTCTTTAAAATTGATGTTGGATTGCTGAAACTCATCAAGAGACTTGAAAATGCAAAGAATTTAGAGGAACTAATTAAATTCCATGCTGATTTCGTGAAGCTTGTGAACTCTGCATCTTTAGCAGATATTCCAGAGTCACACCAACAATTCAATCATCTATTTGATCTCGGTTTCAAACTTGCTGCGACAAAAGAAGAGCCAGATAATGATCAAATCTTCGAATACAACGAAGGCTTCCTTACATTCAAGAGCTATTTGACAGGAATATTAACTATCTCTGCTCAAAATAACAGCTCTGGATTAGCTTCAGCTCTCCTTAGTTCCATTAATGTTATTATTTAAATCATTACTGTTTGTTTTTATCATTATTTTTATGAAACATTATTTTATCATTGAAAATAAGTCCAACACTAGGTTTTGATTTCTTAATTGTGAAATGGGAAAGGAAAGTTTCTGATGTTATTAACATTTATCCACTTGGAACAGTTTTCCACTCAGTTGCTGATGTCAACATCAATATAATTAATCATTCTCATTTTATCATCATTATGATATGGAATCACTCATATTTGATCATTGTTATGATATAAATATTCATTATCTATTGCAGTTCAAATGAAGTCCCTTGATATTGTTCAATACTTCGTTGAGCATGGAGCTGATGTCAACGTGAAATTAATCAGTTTCAATTATTTTCTCATTGTTAGCATATGAGATTATTAATTTGTGTTTTATATCATAATCCACATTTCATCAATACCACACTTTTTCGTCATTATGATATACAATCAATCATTCACATTTTATTTTCATTATGACATAGAATCAGTCGTTCGCTTTTTTTCTTCGTTATAATTTTATCATCATTATGATATGCAATAAATTATACTAATGACTTATCACTGCATGGAATGCAATGATACTTATATAGCAATGTTGATTTAATTTGTAATTTGATACTAAATTGTAAATTGTGGATCAACTTAAGTAACAATAGTAATATCCAACAGGATAGCACGTATTCCTATCATCACTTAAACATATTGATCATACTGGCATTGATGCCTGTCGACACTCGATGTTTAAAATTCGTCGATATTGAAATACCGATTTATTGCAAACGAAAAGCTAAACTTGAAAGAGAAAAAGTCAATGCTAGAAAAGTTTGCGATTAATTCCATTGGCAATGCTGTTCATATAGAAATTACCCAGATTTCCCTCACTCTTACCAACTTTACATGGACCCTTCTTAATTTGAAAGGTGGCTCTTGATGCAACCCTGCTTAATTTTCATTCTTCCAATGTTATAGGTGCGTGGAATACTATTTCTATACAGAATTTTGTTTGTAGCAATTCTTTTTTCGTCAAGATGTTAAAGATTTGTCGATTCCATCAGCATTTTGGCATTATAAATGTTCTTACTAAACTTATGCTTGTTTAAATATTATGTGAATCCATCTTATTTTAAATTTTACAGAGTCTTATAAAATTATTGAATATTTTCCTCTAAAAAGGGTCAAATTTTCAAATTATATTAATATAACTAAAAATTATGTTTTATCAAATAAAAAGCTCTATTTAACGTAGTTTTACAAAAACCAATTTTGACGATAAGCCGCGAAGCCATTGTGGAACACTTTACGGGTTGATTTTAGGGATATGTGAATGAACGAAGCAATTATTTTTCAACTAATTGTTTGGGTTCTTTGTCAATTCTGTAAACCTTGTAAAATTGATGGAACATAAATGGGAAAATTTTGGGTTTTGTTTTAATCGATGTGCTTCATCGCAGACATCATATGGGTCAACCCACTGGTTGACCTCATATGATGCCTTGATGTATCTAGCAAGCTCTGATTGATCAGTGAAACATAAGTAGGGGAGAGCTCCACCTTTTGATCCTTTTCTCCAAGAATATCCTAGTGCAGAATGAATAAGATGCTTTTCTTGAGCTTCAGCGCGGAGGTTGCAGGACTGGAAGACAATTTGGTCACAATAGAGTTAGTAATAAGATGTTCGCATAATCCACGACTTCGCCGTGGCTTCTGCTAACATCTTTTTATATAATTACTGAAATCGCAAATTATAAAAACAATAATTTATTAATACTAATATTTACGACAGAGTTAATTTTACAAGTTAGGGTCCCCCCATATAGAAAATCAATTTTTGAATTGGTTACAAATTAACGTTAAAATTAATTTTAAAACTAATGACTTTATAAAATTTATTCAGTTTTTGAAAAAATAATTTATGACAAACTAACTAACTAAGAAAAGAAAGCGAAAGGAATTTATGAAGTAAGAAATTTGAAAAATATTTTTAGTGGTTATGAGAGAAAATTTATTCAGTTTTAATAAACCCTATACCACGTGTAAACAGTCATGAACAGGGGCATGTAATCAGTACCTGAACCAGTGTCGGCAGTGTTTCCGTAAACTGAATGAATGTGACTTCCTGCATGATCAATGATTAAACCCGTATTGTATTCTCTGGGATCTGATGAAATGTCATAACGCGAAATTGTTTCTTTTCCTCCGTTACCACATCCGTAATAACCTCTATTACTGATTAAATGAGTATGAACTCCTGCCATTGATGTTGTACCCGAAAAGTAATGATTGTGTGCAGGTAAGTTATTTATTGTAATTTTTTTACTTCCTCCTGTTTCTCTTGATGAATTAGCGCAATATAAGAAACGATCAACTATTGGCTCCCATTCACCAAAACCAAATATTTGAGCAGGATTTGTGTTATTCATTGATGTGTAA